>JAGXJF010004028.1:0-10796 GCA_019208055.1 Stipa capillata | reverse complement strand
CACACAAGCGAGTGACCGAAGAACCAAAACGTATCTTACCTTCAAAAGGGGAGGATCGTGCCGTGTCGCACGCCTGACCCACGGTCAACCCCTGGAACGCGGTCTCCAGATCGGCAACAGCAATCCGCTCGGCGGCCTCCTGGTAGAACTCCGCCTCCACGGCGGTGTCGGTGAAGTGCGAGGGGGTGAGGCGCCCCGCCAAGCGGAGCGTGCTCGCCACCCTTGGTAGAGCGCTATCTCCAGTAGCTGCCAAGAGTGTCACAGGAGACTGCACCGAGTACGAGACGGAGTTGGGGGCTGGCGACGCCCCCGCCGGCGCCGGCTCCTCGTCACTCCCCGGTGCCTCGGCTGGGACAGCCACGACGTCAACGACCCGGGGCGAGAGGACGATCACGTCGTCGTCAGAGTCAAGGTGGAGCACCCCCGGGGGAGGCGTCGGGACACGCACGTCGCGGCCCTCAGCGCCGCCTCAAGCTCGCTAGCAAAGACGCCCGCCCCTACGTCGGGCGTGGTCTGCGTCTCCTCCGTGTCACCCCGCGTCACCATCATCGTCGTCATCTAGCGCGGACTCGCCGTCCCACCCAGTGCCACCAGGGGGGATGGCACCGAAGAGGCCCTTCCCGATCCCGGGCCCCAAGCGAGGAGGAACAAGGATGGCGGCATCCTCGGGAGCAGCCTCACCTCGCACGATGTCGCCAGGAGCCGCGCCGCCTCGAACTCGCACAGTCGGTGAAGTGGCGGACGAGCCAGATTTGTCCACACGGGAGCCAGACGCTCGCTTCGGGGAAGGGGCCTCCCCCGCGTCGCTGGGCCGGGGACGCTTGGAGCTCCCCACACGCATCTCCTCGCTAGTCAGGGCTTAGGACGCGCAGGCACCTCCAGCTTGTAGTACGTGCACCCCCTGTTCTCCCGACCTTCAGGGAGTGATTGGAGCAGCGTCCACTCCCTCACAATGAGTCGCCCCAAGAGCTCCGATGCCGCGTCCTCGGCGTGACGAAGCCCGACACCCTGTCGCAAGGCGAACGAGGATGAGTAGCCAACGACAATAAAGTATATGGAAGGGCGGGGGAGTTAAGCATCAGAAATGAGGCAAGGAAGACATACCCTCTCGGAGAGGACAACGCTGAAAGGCACATCCGCTCGCCCCCACCCTCGGAGGACAAGGAACGAGCTCCCAAATCCCAATCTGTTGAGAGTGGGTCGATCCCCAGTAGGCAGAACTCCTCGACAAGGTCGCGCATCCCGAACCGGCGTGACATACGCCCGAGCGCCTTGATCCGGGTCGTCTCCGTGCTGGACAAGTCAACGGGCACTGCACCACTCACCTGAAAGGAGTCTGAGACAGGGGCGAACCTCTTCTCGTCGTCGCGGAAGAAGAACCACGCCTTCTCCCAATCGCCCCATTGGCCCTTGGACGCCTGGGCCGGGTACTCAACGGAAAGGCCCTTTCGCGGCGAGCGCTTCCTGAAGCTCACCGCGCCGATGCGGGAGAGAAAGTCGTCGCTCTTCATCTCAAGGAGAGTGGTGGAGACCACAGGCTCGTAGAACCAAGCGAAGAGTCGCGGGGGTGGCCTTCATCTGCATGGTCCTCAGCGCCCACTCGAAGACCGCTAGCTTCACGAACACCGACGGGTGGAGGTCGGAAACCCAGACTTGGTAATGCTCCAAGAAGTCGTGGAAGAACTCGCATGCCGGCAGGCAGAGCCCAGCATCGAACTGCGCGGCGAAGACGACGACGCCGCTGCCCTCATCGCTGACGCGCCTCACGTTCGCTGGGGGAACCACACCGGGGCACTTCTTCTCCTGAGTAGCGGCGGGAAGCTTGCCGGCTCGCACCAGAACGTCGATCAGCTCTTGATCAGCAGTGGAGCGTCCAACCCACGAAGTGTACTTAATCCCCTCGACGGACTTGTCCTTAGCCATCGCTCCCTGCACGCAAAAAAAAAGAGAAGACAGCGCTACCGCGCCGACAGCAACTTACGAAGACACGGTGCCAAGTGCGTAGTGAAGCAGAAGACGAGGGTGCACGCATGACAAAAGCGTCGATCAACGAGTACCTCGTCGCGCCGCGGTGGGTGCCCGGCGTCTGCCGCGGTGACCGGGTGTCTGGAGCTGCGCGGTGCGCTGGGCACGGGAGTCTGGTGTCGAGCCCTCGAGAGTGCCCGTCCAACCACCTCGCGGTCTTGTCGCCGCCTCGCGTCATGGTGGACCTGAACGCGCCTGGCCGCTCCACGGCCTCGAAGGGGAAAGCCGCCCCTGTCACGTCTGCTCCTCTGCTGCTCCCTCGGTGGGGACCTCGAAGACTGCCCGCGTCGAGCGGGACTACGGCCGACTCGGCGAGCACTGTCGCCGTCCTCGCGTCGCGTCGCGCCGCTCCTTGCGCCCCGAATAGGAAGCCTCGCCAGCGCGCCCTCCACGTCGCCCCGGAGTGTCACGGGGGTCTTGAGTGAACGGGACCACGGTCGATGCGACGCGGTCACTGTGACGGGTCCCGTCACTATCTCCTCGCTTGTGCGTCCTCCACGTCGCCCCGGAATGTCACGGGGGTCTTGAGCAAACGAGACCACGATCGATGCGACGCGGTCGCTGCGATGGGTCTCGTCGCTACCTTCTCACCGAGCGATCCCAACGGCCGTGACCTGGACAGGTGTAGAAGCGGCCCAACCTGTGGTGTTCCTGTGTGAGAAATAAAACAAGCGCAGCAGTATAAGTCATCCAGCGGAACACCTCGCGCCCGGCAACCAAGGCGTGTACGAGCACGATATCCTCGTGGCATGTGCGAGTGTTATATCGTCAATCAAACCAACAGGGGATATAAACAACGAGAGCACGGCATGTGTGAGCATGGCATTGACGACTCTCGATCATTCGAATCAACTCTTACGACAGCATGCGAAGAAAACAGTAACAGTCCAATGTCTACCCGCGCCACTGCTTCACATGGCAAGATGAAAAATTATTTACGACAACGGTTCAAGATACCAGCACCCGTGCATCCGATACATCCCATTATACCACACAGTTGCCAAGGAAATATACGGTGACAGTCCACTGTTTAGAATGGATACACGCCATGGCAGCCCCTCACCTACGCATTGTCTGTGTACTACGCATAAATTGAAGGAAAGCGGCAGCAGTTTATCATACATTAACGGTCCACCTCATACAGGCATCACGAATTTCACCCGACCACTGTGAGCTGATAGCGGAAAAAAAAATATTACGCACGAGCTTGGATAGGTCACCCTTGAAGCACAAAAGACCTTTGCGTGGGGCTCCGGGCGATGAAGCGGCACGGCGCCCTCGAGGCAAGGATGCAGCAAGGCGAGGTCCTTGGCGACGGTGGCGGCACCCGCCCCTCGGCGCGGCGTTGGTCACCCAAAGCGAAACGGGCGTCACTCCCAACCTGTAAAAAAAAAGAAAGAGGCGTGCGCGAGAGCCGCCCAGAACAAGTCGGCAGCCCCCAAAAGTGGCAGATGGGGCTGGCCACCCTCGCCGGGGCAGCGGCAGCTTCCCCGAGCAGCCGGCGGCCCCTCAACGGTGGCAAGGCCGAGCCGGTCCCCCTCGGCGGTGTGGGCTCCCCCCGGCAACTCGGCACCGGCCCTCGAGGCTGCAGCGGCGGCGGAGCGGGCCCCACGCGGTGGCTCGGCCGGCGGCCCCGCGCGGCCGGAGCCTACGGCCAGGGGGAAGGAGGCCCGCGGCCCGGTGGGAGGGGGCGCGCGGCCGGAGCGGCGGCCCTGGTCCGAGGCCGGCCGGGGAAGGCGACGCAGCGGGGGCCCGGGGCCGGCCGGGGAAGGCGGCGTGGCAGAGGCCCGGGCCGGCGGGGTGAGAGGCCCGAGGCCGGCCGGAGAAGGCGGCGCGGCGAGGGCCCGAGGCCGGCCGGGGAAGGCGGCGTGCAGAGGCCCGGGGCCGGCGGGGCGAGAGGCCCGGGGCCGGCGGGGCGAGAGACCGGCGCGGCAGGGCGAGAGACCGGCGCGGCGGGGATCCTGGGCGCGGGCGGAGGCCCGGAGCCGGGGGAGCGCGACCGGAGGCCGGCGGGTGAGAAGCGGCGGCGTGGGGGAGCAAGGCGGCCGGCGGCGCGGTGGCGTAGGGCGACGGCGGCGGCGGTAGGGGAGCAAGGCGGCGGCGCAAGGTGGCGGGGAGAGCACGGCTTGGGGAGGTCCCCTGGAGGGGCGCGCGGGGGGCTTTATAGCCCCCACCCCGGTGACCTAGGCCCAGCAAGGGCCCGATAAGCCGTTCGGCCAGCACGGGCGTGTAAAAAAAAGAAGAGAAAAAAAGAAGAGAAAAAGAAAGAAGAGAAAAAGAAAGAAAAGAAAAAAAAGAAGAAAAAATAAATAACTAAATAGTTTTTCCGCAAATTGGACTCGGAGGGTTTTTTCGCTAAGTCCTCTGTTTTGCCGCGAGATCCCGGGCATTCGTATTCCGCAAACCCGGGATCGCGACCATCCTGAGTTCGTTAGTCCGGCCAGCGCGCCGACCCCGCCAGGATCGGTGCGCCGGTCCGGACGGGCACTAAGTGACCGCCCGCACCGGCGAGGGACTACTGTTGGGGAGGGGGTCCTTGCGCTACCGGTTTCAACGCCTTTTCGTACTAAGAGGAGATCAGCGCAACACCGACCTCGTCGCGGCATCAAGACCGCGCGACGCCTACTCCGCGGCAACGCCAACCTCGTCGCGGCATCAAGACCGCGCGACGCCAAGACCGCAACGACTCCAACCTCGTCGCGACGCCAACACCGCTCAAAGACGAGACCGTGACGGCGGCAAGTCCGGGCATGACGGGCGGGACCCCCGAAATATTCTCGAAGGAAAAGACCTACGCGCCCCTAGGGGCGTTAGTACATCTAGGGGCATAATTGTAAAACGCCTGAGGGCATCCCTGTAATCTCCCCTACCCCTCATTTTTCCCTATAAATAGAGGGACACCCCTCCCATTTGGGGGATCCAGAAATTCCGAAATCACTAGTTGGCTTGCTCCTCCACTTCTTCGGTTTGCAACCTCGCTGCGCGTTCGAGCGTCTTCGCGTCGGGTAACCCGCGTGTGCGGCAGCGGTGTCTTCACACGACGTAGTTTCCCGTGTAACCCCGCGTCGGTCCGTGGAGCCGTACGGGGGTGCCACAAGTTCACTGTCTAGCCTCGTTGCTACGACAGCAATCAATGAAGAGCTTCATGAACTGCTAAGAAAAGAAGAGAAAGCTGTAGGAGATGAGAAAACAGCTCTGATTCTGCAAATGGAACTCCTTGTACCTCAGCTTTCATTGGAATATCAACGTTTATGGCGCAAATATCAGGATAACAAGCTGCAAAGAAGGATAGATGCCCACACAATGGAATTGAACTCCTGCTCAGATTAAGCTCGTAAGAAGGTCTTGCAGGATGAGATAGCTGCAGCTAATTCGAGGATTAACAGGATAGATTGCTCAACTGCTCCTATCTCAGCGGTCCCTCTACAACAAGAAAGTGCTCCTGCCCCTCAGCCGAGTGTGCCAGCTGAGTCTCAAGCAGCATTCTCAGTTGGGCTAGAGCTTGTCCCCACAGAAGTAGAAATCCAACAGAAAGCTCCTATTGAGTCTATAGAAGATATCCTAGCAGAGCTAGATTCCAGTGGAAAGTATCTAGAGAAAGATCTAGATGATTCTATGACCAAGCTCAGAACATCCTTCGGTGCAAATCCACCTGTGTCCCAAGCCGATCCCTCAGCTGGAGTATCAGTAAGCATGGGATCAGTCTTCCAGTCCTTGTCTGATCTAGAACCTGCTCAAGGAGACCAAGGGCTTGTTGAACAAGAAAGGGCAAAATCATCTCCAGCACCAGAATCTGCTCACAAAAGGCCATCTGAGTCTCAGGATGAATCAGCTGAGTCTCAGTCAGAAGGATCAGATGACTCATATTCCAATCCAAGTGGCCCTCATCCTCCCTCTCCTCAAAGGAAGAAACAAAAGGCATCTGACTCAGATGAAGAATATGTGGGTGAGGAAGAAGATGTTGTAGTAGAACAATCATCAGAAGAAGCTCAAATTTCCACATCTTCCTCTGCCTCTGAAGACAGTGCAGCTGAGACTCAGGAGGCAAACTCAGATGAGTCTCTAGAAGTCAAGTATGCTGCTATCTTTGCTAAAGCTGCAAGGACAAACTCTCAAGAGATGAAATTTCTGTCTGCAGCAACACTCAAGAAGCTTCCAAAGGCAGATGCTAGTCTGGCTACCATGAATTTGGACACAAGAAGCACCTCCATCTACACTGCCATGAGAACTACCAATCCATATTTTGACAGCGAAGGCAATATCAAGAAGAGGTGGTGTAGTGATCAAAGATTTTGGAATGATCAGCAGCAGTCCAGCTATCATCTTCTGATACCCAGAAGGGTTTTGTTGATAGCATGCCCATAGATTGGGCCAATCTGGCTAAGAATGGTTTGGGCGATCTAAAAGATATCTTTGCTGCTGTTCAATTAGATCAAATCTGCAGCATAAACCAAGAATATGATTCTGAAGTAATCAAGGAATTCTATGCAACAGTATTCACTGAGCAAGATCACCAAGATTTCATGCTGTGGACGACCAGAGGTCAGTTGCTGTGCATCACAGCTACAGAATTTGCTGAACTGTTCAACTTGCCATCAGGGCCCAAGCTATCAAAGATAAGCTCTCCAAAGGATTAGAAGAAGACAAGAGCTTGCAACCAGATTGGGTGCCAAATGAGACAAGACAGAAATTCTTTCCCACTGACTTTGTGATTCCCTCAGTCAAAGGTGTAGTCCCCAAGTATATTCAGAACTTTAAGGGACTCATGAAGACACCAAAAACACATTGTGAAGATTCTAAATGTGTCTATCTGTGCAAAGGGTGGAGGAACTAATGCTATCTATAACCCAGTCTGGAGAATTCTTGAGCTGATTGCAATGAAGGAAAAGTTTGATATTGCATGATATATCTTCTCTAAGATCAATGAATGTCAGAAGAACAGAACAGACAAGATGAGATATGGCTCATACTTAATGCATATGATCCTTCAGAGAACAGCTTTAGCACCTTCATCTTTTTCCTTTGACAAGAAGTGTTATCTCAGCAAGTTCAGACCTCAAAGGATGATAATGAAGATGAGAAACCCTTCTACAGCATCCTCGATGTCTCTCAGCCAAGTGCCTCAGTGCCACCTGAGCCAGCTACCAGAGCCTCAGTCAGAGTCCCTCAGCCAGCAGTTGTACCCCTAAGCTAGGGAACCATCTCCTCCTACTGAGCTTCAGGCTTCAGTATCAGTTGGCCTCTCCTCAGATAGTGTGCCCATGATTCAACGTCTGAACAACCCTGCTGCAGTTGATGCTTTTATCAAGAAGGTTGTGCCAGTCCAGATTTCTGCTATCAAGAGAAGGCAAGATGAGCTGCAGCAAGAAATGACAGAGCTGAAGAACGAACTCAAGGCTAATATAGCAGATCTCAAGGCTTCAGTCAGCAGCAAGTTTGATCAGATTCTATCCCTTCTGCAACAGAAGCCAGCTCCCTGAATATCTTCTTCCTATCTTTTTTAGTGTTTAGTGGCAAAGGGGGAGAGATTAGAGAGAGTATATGTCAAAAGGGCTAGGCTAAGAGCTGCATGTGTGTGCATGTGTGTCAAGACATTCTCTGTTTTAAAAAAAATTGCTTATTCATATGATGATGCTCTGATTGTTTGTCTTGCTCTGATACATGTGTCTTTGTGTCTTTGCCTTTTCTGATCTGATACATGTGCTGTTCTTTTTCTTTTGCTCTGATACATATTGTTTATTTTGCTCTGATACATGTGTTTAGCTCTGATACAAGTATTTTGCTCTAAATTCTGTTGATTGCTCTGATATCTATTTGCTCTGATAATATCATTAGAAGCTCTGATACAAGTTTTTTGCTCTAAATTCTGTTGATTGCTCTGATATCTATTTGCTCTGATAATATCTACTCTAATGATATCTGCTCTGATAATACTTGTTTTAGGAGAGTTTAGATTCATACTCAAGCATGCTATTCCTTGTACATATGTTGCTGAGTACTTATTCAACATAACTGCTATTCTCCACTGTGCTTAATCTTTCAATTATGTTCATGGCAATCCTGTTTAGCATTTACCCTCCATGATTAAACAGAACTGTGAATTTGTATACAAACGCAAATTTCTTATATGCACAGCTTTAGGGGGAGTATATACTAAACTTGGTTAAATGTCATACCCTCCTGAATCAGTTTTAGGCTTGTAGTGAGCCGGCCTGTGTTGTGCTCAGGTGCTGCCTGAGGCAACCGAGTCCACCTGAGTTTGGCATCTGAGACTTAGGTGGGTAGCTCAGCCGTGACTAGTAGGTTACCAAGTGTATGTTAGCTGAGTCTCAGATAGGTTTGTCTGGTGGCTCTTTGTCTGACGTGGCATGAGGGTAACGGCTAGCTGCCAGGGACTCTATAAATAGGGAACCTGGGGAGGTTTCGACCTCAACCTTTACCTCTACCATAGAAAGCACCCTGCTGTTGGAAGAGAGAGCTCTTAGTCTCCAAGAGAGCGTTGCCTGCGTGCATCCACCGTGAGAGAGAGTTGCTTTACATCCTGAGTGCTTCAGAACTGAGAGAGTTCATGGTACTGGTTCCTCCAAGAGACTGAGAGAGCTCTTGGAGTTCGTCTGCTCCAAGACCGGAAAGTTGGAGTCGTTGGTGAGCAAGCCAAGTCTTGTGTGGCTGCCTCGAAGCGTTTGTGAAGGCGATTTGGGTCTGCCTGTCTTGCTGCGGTGAGATCAAAAGGATTCCACACAAGATAAGTGAACGAGGAAAGAGCACGGTTCAGTGCCGGCTATGAAAGCAGCTTCCTCAACGGAGACGTACCACTTTGCATAAAGTGGGAACTTCGGTAAAACGAACCTCTGTGTCTATTTGTTCATTCGTATGGTTTGCCTTTACTTGTGCTGTTATACATAGTTCACTCTCTGCTGCACACAACTGAGTTTCCCACCTGAGACTCAGTTGACACTAATAGCAAGTTGTCTCCTTTACTATTTTGTCTATCGGTTGCACACAACTGAGTCACTCACCTGAGACTCAGTTGACACATAGTTGTCTCTGCTCTGTTCTGATTGTTTTTACCTGAGTCATCTACCTGAGAGTCAGTTGCTTGAGTCAGTTGTATGCATCTTGGTAGGATTGGCCCATTTATTTGAAGCAAAGCCCATTAGGTTTTAAATTTCTAGAGCCGACCTATTCACCCCCCCCCCTCTAGTCGACTCCTGAGATCCTTTCAAGGTCACACAGCCCTTCTAACCACCCTTCAGACCGACCCTCCGTCGAAACTCGAACTTGGCTTAGTTACAACACGTGGTGCCTCCCTCCTTATATACGAAGCGTAGGATACAAGAGCCCAACTCCAACTCTATCCCTACCCTATTAGGACACCTTGTAGTACCTTATTACAATACTACACATTCTCTAAGTCCAATTTATAACCAACTTGTACACGTATTCAATACAATCTCAAAAAACTCCACCTTGGCTAATATGTCATCCACCCATCTTGAAGCCATCTTGCTTGAACCTCCATGTACCTTGGAATTGAATTCACATTTGCAACTCAATAACCTGAACCGCCGATGAGACTCCAATGCTATTCCCTAACTCCACCATAACTCCATGTAAAATTGTACTTCCTTCTTCCATTCATCACAATCAACAATCCGGCAAAATTAGATTCCTCTGGCATCTCTCGTATGTGCCCAACTACCTGATATTCCGCAAGTGCACAGGGTAGGTTGAAGCTAGTTTTCGATAAGTAAGAGTATCATATCCACAAGGAGCAGGAGGAATCGATAGGTTTGCTCAAATATTGTCTCTTTGTGGAGCCTGCAAATGTTTTGTTGAGTAATAAAATGCCACGACAGTGGTTGAGGCATACAATATGAAAACGGTTATGGTAACAAGCATAAAGTAAAAGCAGGGTTTAAAGTACGATAAAAGTAGAATGATTGCAATAATAAAATAGGAGTTCTTGAGGAAAATGATTTCACCACTAACCACGTATAGATAGTAGATCAGAAAAAATTATATAAATAATAATAATTAGTGAGCGGAGCCTTATAAAATTATGCCTCAAACATCGGACACGCATCCCTCGCAACCATTATCTCACCCCAATGTCTAATTGACAAGAAAAACAATTAAGGTCAACCGTGGTAACGATGTAAGGTAAAGGGTCTGTGTGAATCTCACACCTAGAAGAGCCGGGCATTCAAGGTAGCTTCTGTTACCGTGGTACCTTCATGTCCCGAAAGCAATATGGTGAATAGTCGACGTTCGTACACCATCATAAAGAACATCACCACAATCATATAACATAGTACAAATGAATTACTACATCTCAATCACAATTTGATTAAGGCTACCCTATAACCTCAAGAACTAAATGAACCACTCAAGAGATAGATCACATGGTATGAGTGAAGTACGAAAGTTGGATATCATGATTGAATGTGTGAGAGTAACCTTAGAACCAATCCATAAACATAAAATACGAAATGGACAAGTTCGAAGAACAACCTTGACGGAGAAACCGATGGAAGGATGGTGGGTTTGATTCCTCCCTCTTCCTTGTAATCTCTCTTGATAAAGATGGCTGCTCTTATGGTGCGTATCTGATCTCAGGCAACCTTCTTCCCTTCGGGGGAGTATCAACCTATCTTTTCTCTGTTTTTTCTCCATTTTTCTCCTCTTCTGTCACATAGGAATGTCTTCTGCCTATATGGCCGCTGCCACCACCATGTAGGGTTCGCCTCAAGGATAGTATGACTAGGCCG
>JAGXJF010004027.1:0-106322 GCA_019208055.1 Stipa capillata | reverse complement strand
GGATGGCTTCTTGCCGCCGCCGCCTGGTCCGGCGCGCGGTGGCTTCCGCGCCTTGGGATCCGCCGCCGCGACGGGCTCAGACTTGCGCTTCTTGTTCTTCTTCTTCTCCCGCCCCCCGGAGGGACGGGAGGCACCCGCGCCGTCGACTGCCGGCGGGTCAGGGTGCAGACTGTGCCACGCGCGAGCCTCAGCCACCTTGGCGCACTTGTCCGCGATGACGAACAGATTCGCTGTGGACTGGATGTCACGTGTGCCCAGCTTCTCGAGCATCTTCTCATCACGGACACCCTGCCGAAAGGCGACGATAACTGCCTGAGGAGAGATTTTGGGATGGTATTGCGAACCTGGCTAAAACACTGGATGTAGTGTCACAGTGTGTCCCCTTGCTGCTGCTTGATGGCGTGGAGATCGCTCTCCATGCCGAGGCACTCGAAAGTGCCCTGAAAGTTGGCCACGAACTAGTGGCAGAGGTCCTCCCATGAGCCAATGGAGCTCGGGGGAAGGTTCATGAGCCATGGCAGGCAGAGCCCTTCAGGCCCATGGGGAACCAGTTGGCCATCACCTTTTCAGCCCCTCCCGCCGCTTGCACAGCGGTGGTGTAGATTTGGAGGAACTCTTCGGGTTGGAAAGATCCATCATATTTTTGCAGCAGGTCGGGCCGGAACTTCTTCGGCCAGCTGACGTGGCGGAGGTCAGGAGTAAAAGCCTAGCAACCCGCTCCATAAAGCGGAGTGCCGACCTTCCCGACCGGTGGCGCGCGGACATGCACCGGAGAGTACGTACGACTGGCAGTGGGGCCGGAGGATGACTGGACCTCGACAGCCCTTGCCTCACGTCACCGCTCCCGTTGGCGCTCGATGGTGACGCACGCATCTTGACCTTCTTGCCGCTGGTTGATGCAGTGGCGAAGGTCTCAGCCGTCTCTTAGAATAGGAGAGGCGACCGAATGGTGGGACCCACCGCGGGGCTCCGTTGCTTCACCACGTCGGGGACGTGGCGGCAATGACGGAGGCACCGCGGAGGGGCCTTCTTGAGGGTCGCCATGTCTCGAAGAGATATGGGAACTCCTGGCCGCTGCCTGACAGCGAGCGGTGTCGACCAGGTTGGCTACCTCCTGGAGCCAAGGGCCCATAGGAGATATGCCTTCCACCTGGATCGGAGGGTGCCGGAGGAGAAGTTGCGCCGCATGCAGCGCGCCTGCTTCGCCCGGCTCATCAAAGTCCAGCCGGCGCCGAACCGGCTGGGAGGGCTCGACGAAGGCTGGATCGGCCTGCGGCCCGCCTTCGCCAGCTGGGTGCCACAATATTGACAACGTAGCGGCTGCCGCTGCGGTGCCGGTGGGGATGGCGCGGTTCCCTCCTCTCGAGAGGACACCGAACGCGTCGAAGCGGATGACTGCTGTCCTCCTCCACGCTGGGAGGATGACTGTCGGCCTGCCATGAGCGGCGTGGTTTCGAGAACTTAGCCTCCCATACCTGGCGTGCCAGATGTCGGCGTACAAACGCCGGTATCGGTGGTCTGGAAGGACCCCCTTTGGGATTCGGCCGGGGAGGCGGAGATCTACGAAACTACGCCGGAGCTAGAGCTCGGCAGGATATGGAAACAGGAAAAGAACACGAAGATTTACCCAGGTTCGGGCCACCTTCTAGGTGTAAAACCCTACGTCCTGCTTTGAGTGTATTTGATGTTTTCTGGAGAGATTACAAGGAACCAGCCGTCAGCTCCCCTGTGCTTCTTCTTCTTCTAGGGTTTTATCAACTCCACTAGAGCCAATCCTTAGCTCTCTCTTTTTCTCTATCTCTTGATCCGTTGGCCCTCTCGTTTTGCATGGCCGCAGCTCTCCCCTTATATATCCGGGGGTCACCACAGTGGCCGAAAGATAAATATCTTGCCCTTGAAGCTTGTCGCAGAAGAAACCCGGCATGGGCAAGCCACATCAGTGGTTGAGATTTGCTGTAGCGGAACAGTGCTAGTCACGCCTTGATTGGGAACTGGATCTTCATGATGAGGGTGTGTTAGGAGATAAAGATTTGACGTTTCTTGACACGGGCTATGCTACAACTACCCGGGTCCCACAGACCAGGTGCAGAGGGCATGCCTATGGACGCGCGGAAACGCGTCCTTAAAGTCAAAAAAGGGGTGTCAGACCTCTCCTTTCCCTCCAAGACTGATAGCTGACAGGGCTTATCACTTGGGGGGATGGGAACCGGTAAGGACACCGCCCTTGGTCCGCAAGGACTTAGAATAGACGGGCCTTTAATGCACCTGGCGCAGGCATTAAATGCGCCCTTTGGGCCACGCGGATTGAAGAGGGGCCCTCAAGGGGTGCTCGGGGCTCCCGAGATCGGAGGCCCCCGAGCACTACTCCTAGGCCGCTCCGTCATCTAGGCGAGGTGCTCGGCGCCCCGGACAAGGGCCAGGTCACCGTCGGTGCTCGGGGTGAGCTCCCCGAGCGCTACTTCTCAGGTGCTCGGGGTGAGCCCCCGAGCACTTCTACTCGGGTGCTCGGGGTGAGCCCCTGAGCACTTCTGCTTCGTCCTGGGCGAGGGTCGGTGCCCTGGTCGAGGGCCGGGGCACCCTTGGTGCTCGGGATGATCCCCCGAGCACTTCTTCTTGGGTGCTCGGGGTGAGCCCCCGAGCCCTTCTGTTTGCTCCGTCTTGGGCGGGGACCAAGTACACCTTTTGGCCTTTCGGGAAATGCCATCAAGGGACGACTCGAGGGCACCCTTTGATTTAGCCAGGTGGAACAGTGCTCGGAGTGAGCCTCCGGGCACCTCTCCTTTTACTTCCACGTCTTTGGTGACGTGGCGTCAAGTTGGGCCTTTGCCAACGGTTTAGGGGACCCTGGGCCCCGTAACGCCGACACGCAGCCTTGACCTTGCAGAACAGCAACAACTCTCTAGTCGGGACACCGATGTTACGGCACGCGCCTCCGCATCGTCAAGACCCCCGCCGCAGCTACGAGCGACAACTTTGGAAAGCACCCTCTCCAAGCTGAAGAAAAGGTTCCACGACTAAACCGAAACTAGGGAAATAGGGCCTTCTCCTCAGCAGGACAATGGTTCCACAGGGAAAGCCGCCCGATCCAGGTCGCTTGTGTCAGCAACAAAAGAGTCATGTCCCCTAGAGAGTCCTCCGTGCAAGCACCCTCGGTAAGATTGCACGGCCATCGCCTGCTCGCCAGTGCATTCCCAGTTGCGCTGGCTCCAGCCCCAAGGTCGCCAAGCTACGAACAAAACTGATGATAAGACGCTTCGGGCGCCGCCGCCTAGCACGCGCACTCAACAAGTTTTGTCAGCAGGTCACGACAAGAGGGCGCGAGCCTCTGGGGCAACTAGCGACAAGCTGGAGGAGGGGGGATGGCTTAGTTTATTTTTCTCTAAGATTTCTAGGACATCTTTTTCTTACAATAGCTTGTAAATGACACTTCAGACAGTTCACAGTCTTAATATATCAAGTTTCTAGTCCGATATTTATTTTTTCAGACTGCCTATCCGAGATGCTTCTCAAATAAGACAGTTGGGGGCTAGATAAGTATATGGCGAATTGGTGTACACATACGAGTACTAATTTTCTCGACCTACACAAAGGGAAAAGGTTCCGTACTATAACTGTTAGGGACACGAGGAAAACCCCTTAACATGTCTGTAGGTGACAGGGGAAGCCACTGAGCCCCCCACCTGACCAGACCTAAGGCCTGGTCAACTAAGCTCCCCGGTTCCGTAGTAACGTTCCCCGACCTCGAGTAAAGAAAGAAAAAGGAGTACGAGCATGACTAGACCAACGGAACCCATACGCTCATTCACGTCCTCGACTACTTTGAGCAGAAGACATCACGAGTAGAGTGTAATGCTGTCGTCAACAAGGAAAAATGTAGAACTTACTAACTTACGTCTAGTACCTCTACAACAAAGGAACACGAGCTGCCGCTATGACCACGAAAGGTTGTACGAGGACCCCTTATTGCGTTTACTGATGACGAGGAAGCCACGGAGCCCTCCATCCGATTAAACCTAAGGCCTGGTCAATCGCAGTTGTCGGTAAAACAGCACAACTCAAAAATCCTAAGTCAGGGGAAAGGGACAATGAGTTCGACTAAGTCTACGACAACCCTTGCATTCGACAAGCATTTCACAAAGCAGACGAATATTTAAGAGAAACCAACAAACATGCGTGATTAATTGCACAGTTACGAACCACTGTTTGTTACAAGTTCTTATTTTACCTAGCTAGACTAGTCACCTGGACCCTATCACCAAAAGCATCCGCAGCACTCTGCACAGCGTCGAGGAGCTCCCCTTCCTCACTAGCCGGCAGATCAGTCGCAAGAGCCTCCAGGGACAAGTCCGGGTGCCTACACCGGAGAAGGGCCAGAGCAAAGGCTAAGGCGTCCCGCACGCCTTGTTGGAGTTCGTCCTCGAGTAGCTTCTTGAGGATGGGCTTCAGCTGGGAGACTGAAGCCACGAGTTCCACCAGCCGGGCAGCGCGCAGAGGGCTGGGGAAGACGGTGACTCCAACTTCGACAAGCGCCTGCTCGAGCGTGCCAAGGGCGCGCTCGAGGTCTTCCTCCAGCTTCCCCGCATAGGCTTGACTCCTTTGCAGGGAAGACTCCGCCTCCGACAAGCGGGCCCTCGAGACCTAGAGCTCAGCTTTGACCACCTCCCGCCTCTTCTCGGCGTCTTGGAGGTGCTTCATTAGCTCCTCCTTCTCCGCCCGCCAGAGGCGCTTCTTCAGCTCCTCGTTTGCTGCTCGGCTCGCCTCCAACTCAGTTTGAGCCTTCTCGAGCGGAGGGATCCAGGAAATGATGATCTAAAAAGCAATAAGGTTAGTATTGGTCACATTGTACTTTTTGTTACTAACTCATGGACTTACCTGTAGCACGGAGGTCAAGTCGACACTTTCCAGCACCAAGGGCTCTGGCGCAGGGGGCTCAATCCACTCGACTGGGGCTTGAACCGATCTTGGCACTGGGGGCTGCTTCTCGACAACGGCCCCCACCAGGACTCTGGTCGGAAGGATGGTCACCCTAATCGGAAGAACTTCCAAATTAATCCTAAACGAAGACATGAAACAAAAATGCTGAGAAATTAATCCTAAACGAAGAGCAGTGCGGGCAAAACCCCAACTCTTGGTTTCTTAAAGATTCTAACTTTCGCCTGACCGAGCGCGGTTAATGGCACGATCTGTTCCATCGCATTTAATGCGGACAGTTGCTTTCCCCGCATACGAGAAGTTGCGCAGGAAAAAGAGGGTCTGACAAACCCACGACCCCGACAAGCGCGCTACGTTACGACTCATGTCAGCCGAACAGTAGCGCAGAAAAAGGAAAGATTCTTCATCACCACGTGAAATTTCCGCCACAACGGTTCGGTTTTCCAGAAATCCACCAGGCCAATGCGTGTCCGTGATCAACGAGTCAGATTAAATCGGAAAAGCTCTTGAATTTCCAAGGACTATTTCGATAAGGCTATGATGACTACTCGGTAGAGATTGTACGTACTTGGGAAAGTTGTCGATAAGGATTACTCGGTTCGTCTACTCGGGGCCACTCCCCAAGAAGGGCAGATTTCATACAGAACAGTCATGACCTCACTTCACGTACTGATGGGGGGCTTGACGATGTATAGTACGGTATCTCGTATATTAGGAAGTATCTGCATACGATTTCCTGGATTACTGGAGTGTACCACGTACCCGGTAAGGATTCCAGGATGGTAAGGTAACCCCCCGTAAGGAGGAAGGATACCCTTAAACTAGGAAGTCAATCCCGATGTTTAAGGAAGCCAGAATTCTACCCGGACATAAGTTCATGTCTAGTACGACTAAGATGAACCCCCTATAAAAGGATCAGCAATCCCATAGGGGAGAAAGAGGTCAAGTTAGAGTCAAGTTAGATCCGAGGAAGGAAGATCCAGAAGCCCTAGCTTATTCCTACGAGAAGACCCGCCACCTCGAAGGAGTCAAGCTTGGCGGAATTAGTTGGATTAGCCTACGATTAGGCCTTGGATAGCTACTAATCTTCATATCCTTTGTAAGACATTCTCCAGTTAATATATACGAACAGGACGTAGGGTTGTTATCCTGAGGGAGGCCCAAACCTGTATAAAAAGGGCGTTTTCCTTGCCATTATACCTCTAGCCTTGTGCCCTAGCGGTCCCTACCCCTCATACATACACATTCCACGAATACCGTAAGATCGGTGGTCTACCGATCGTCGACACTTTGGCACTTCAACTCCATACTACTGCATAGCCATGTCAATAATGGTCTGAATTCCAGTGCCAGGATCTGTTCTTATGGTCTGCTCATATGTCTTGGCCAGCCATTTTGAAGAAACCCTACTGGTCTCACCTGTTGTGCCACATGTATGGTCAAGGTGCATTTTCCTTATGCAGAATGTTTTTTCACCAGCAATTTGAGAAGCTACCATATAAAATGGATAGCCTTCTTCTGAGCACATGGCTATTATCCTATCCTTACAATTTCTGTGATACTTGAAATTCCTCAACTGTGCTACGTGCAAATTAACCAAAGCTCTTCTGAACTGGTAAACATCTGTGAAACACATCTTCTTCACCAGTTGCTCATGTGCCTGAAGCCTTGTCTCATCATACCACTTCCTTGGTTCCCTCTTCTTTGCCCTACTCTTCCTTCCTTTAGGCAGTACAAATGACAACACTTCATTTTCATCATCATCAAATGGCATCCAACTCACTAGGATTGATGTCTTCATCAGATGAGGGCACAAAATCAGGCCCAACATTAGTTTCTACACTTGAGTGTGATCTCAAAGTGGGGCCTTTTCTCACTAGATTCAACTTTTTTGCAATTGGCTCAGGTTCTTCTTTCAAATTCTGGTCTGCCTCATCAAAAATGTCTTCCACATCTGTATCACCTTCACAATGTAGCAGTAGATCATCTCTTTGCCTCTTCATCTCTTTCATCTTCTGAATTATCTCATTCATCTCTTCCCTCCTCTTTTCTTCATGCTTCTCAGGTCTATACTCCCCCATGTCATACTCAATGCTGTCAGATGATTCAGAGTCACACTCTTCTTCAGAATCATCTTCACAAACCTCTTCCTGAGCTACTGCTTGCTTATCCTTCTACAAATTGTTGCTCTGTTGAGTGCAACGATTTATAGCCATCTCTTCTCTCCTCTTTTCTTCATGCTCCTCACGTCTACACTCACCCATGTCATACTCAATGCTGTCAGATGATTCAGAGTCACACTCTTCTTCAGAATTATCTTCACAAAACTCTTCTGGAACTACTACTTGCTTGTCCATCTGCAAATTGTTGCTCTGTTGAGTGCAACGATTTTTAGCCATTGGACTATATTGAATTTTAAAAATAACCCATTCATCATCAATTGCATACACATCCCCTTGGTCACTAATAGGGACCTGTTCTTCACAAATATCACTAGGGGGTGCTGCTTTGCCCTTCATGACAGTCAAATTAAGTATCTTTTTATCCTCATATTTCAGTAGCATCTCCTCAACCTTCACCATGCCATCAACAATCTCCAACCCTGCCACACCTTTACCTTCCTCCTTGACATAATACATGTAATCCGACAACCCATAACCTTGTGTCTCGATCAGTGCTAACAAATTAAGATAAGTGATGTCCGAACGGCCCAGGGTTCTCTCCAAATTCTCACGGCCATGAAAATGAAATCTAATTTCCCATATCTCTTCGTCCAAACTACACCGAGAAACAAAGAAAAACAGAAATTTAGAAACCCTAAATCCCCAAAGTGAGTACTACCCCAAATTTGCAAACCGTAAGCCCCAAATCGATCTCCACTACCAGGTAATAGAGCTCTGGGTTGGAGAACTTACTCAACGCTGCACAAAGACGACGTCCAGCGATGGCTCTGCGTTGGATTCGCCACCATCGCTCGGGCCAGAGAAGACGCCGCCGTACGCGCCGGCGACTGGGACAGCCGGGATTCATCGTCGCCATCGCCATGGGAGAGTGAGAGCAGGAGAGTGAGGAAAAAAGCACGGGAGAGAAAGGGGCCGACCGAATCGCCACTTAATGGTCCTGACCGAGCTGCCTAACGTCCACTGCCTGAAGACCGTTACCCCGAGCCACGTCAGCCTGGCGGGCAGGCCCCACTGGTCAGAACGGGCATCAACGAATGGTTACTGAGCGTTTAGTGCAATCTGCAACGGCTGTCCCAGAGACCGGTAGTTTTTTGGGGAAAAAATGAAAACCGGTGGTTTCCAGAAACCCTAACCCCAATTGCGGTGGTTCTATGCAATTCTCTCTGGCTGGCCCCCTCCGCGAGCTGCACCATGCATCCCTCTACACAGAGCACAGTGGATCCAAACATAAAATCCTTTGCAATCCATCGAACAGCTTCAGCAACAGGCACAGGAGCATGCTGAATTGGAACGGTATGCGTGTACACGTACCGGAGTAGGCGTCTAGCTCGAGGGGGGAGAGACGCATCTTGGTGGCGCGTTCGAAGTTGCAGAGGAGGAACTCGAGTTGTCTCGCCGGCGGCAGCGCGGCCGACAGGAGGACGCCGCCGCCGCCCTCAAGCTCATCTGTGGTGGCGGCAGAAGCGGCGTTAGTTTGGTCCTGCTTGGTGGGTGGGGCGAGCGGGCGCTGCTTCTTATGCTTGTGCGCCTTCTTCATCTTCGTCGAGATGGGATTGGTGGGTTTCACGGCGAGGTTTTGGAGGGCTTGTGCAGCTTCTTCGGCTTGCCGCCAGTGGTGGCGGTGGCTGGCTGCGTCTGCGGCACCATTTCGGGTAGCTCTGGTTTTGGGCCTTGGTGTTGCTGTTCCGCATTAGGGTTTAGCAACTCCAGCAGTACATCTTTCAGCCTCCGATGGCCTTTTAAAATGATTCTCCCTTCGTATTTCTCACCACTCTAATAGTATATGTATATCTTATCATTTATATATTTTTATATGCTTTAATAAAAAATTTATAACTAGCAGTATATTTCTATTGGCTATATTTATAACTGCAATGGTTTGAATGATTATTTTTTTGAACGGCTATTTTTACAATTACTGCTATATTTCTGACAGTTATATTTCCAATGACTATTTTTTCAACAGCTATTTTTCTAACTTTTTTTTAACAGATATTTTTCCAACGACTATTTTTCCAAGTATATATATGCAAGTCTGTTTGCCGTTCCTAGCTGTTATCCTCTCTTAGATCTCTGTGTGTCTTCTCCCACATCTCAATGAAGCGTCGCAACCTCGTCAAGCAAACGCTCATGGATTCATCATAATCCGCATCTGACGACGATGAACTCATTGTTGCTACAGCATTTATTGTGCACGATAAAGATCAGCGGTGGAATGCTCGAAACTGTGGTGGTTCCGTGCCAGGATGTCGGGTAATTAATCGCAATAGAGAAGCTTGACATGCTAGACTATACCAAGACTACTTCTTAGAGGCTCCTACCTACGGCCCAAGTATCTTTCAACGCAGATTTGCAATTAGTGAATATGTCTTTGTTCGCCATTCTTGTTGATCCTCCCTTCTCATTTTCTAATTATATCCTGGCAGGTGTACAATGGCTCATTCTCTATTTTTTTTTGCATAATGCAAGCTGTAGTGGAGCATGATAGCTATTTTGTGCAAAAAAAATAGTGCAGGGGTTCTTGGGTTATCTCCTTTGCAGAAGATTATTGATGCATTTCGAATGCTAACCTATGGAGTACCAACGGATGCTACAGATGAATTTATTCAGATTAGAGAAAGTACTATCCTAGAGAGTCTTAAAAAGGTCTGTTAAACCTATTATGGAAATCTTCGAACATGAGTATCTGAAATCTCCAAATAATGTTGATACTGCTAGATTACTTGCAATAGGAGAGGCAAGAGGTTTTTGTGGGAATGTTAGGGAGCATAGATTGCATGCATTGGAAGTGGAAAAATTGTCGTAAAGCATGGCAAGAAATGTATACGGGCCATATGCACGAGCCCATAATTATTCTAGAAGCCGTTGCTTCACAAGATCTTTGGATTTGACACGCATTCTTTGGTTTATCAGCGTCTCACAATGATATTAATGTTCTGCACCATTCCCCTCTATTTGCAAAGCTAGTTAAAGGACAAGCTCCGGAAGTGAATTACACCATCAACAGTCACAACTATACAATGGGCTATTATCTTGTAGATGACATATATCCACCATGGACAACATTGTGAAGATAATACCATCTCCGCAAGGGAATAAGAAAAAACTTTTCTCCCAAGGCCAGGAAGCTGCTAGGATGGATGTGGAATGATCATTTGGAGTTCTGCAAGCTTGTTTTGCCATTGTTCATGGTCCTGCAAGTTTTGGGATCAAGAGACACTCAGACAAACCATAATAGTTTGTGTCATCATGCATAACATGATAATTGATGATGAGCGCGAAGTACTGGAAGACTTCAATTACGATCATGTGGGAGATAGGGTAACGATTTCTCATGAGCCCACCCCTGAGCTTTGCCAGTTTATTCAAAGTAATCATGACATAAGAAATAAACATGCTCACTCTCAGCATTAAAAGATCTAGTCGAGCACCTATGGCAAATGTATGAAGAGTTGTAGTTCTAATAATGTATGCAGTTGTAATAATGTAATTGGAACCTATCAAGTAGTATGTTTTCAAATCATGTATGATGATATACGTAGTTTTTCTGAATTAATACGCATTTCTTTCTTAACTTAATATAGTTGAGCACCTCTTTCTTACAACAAATAGTTCACACAGCTTGTAGCTTGTACAACAAATAGTTCACACAACTTGTAGCTCATGTAGTACTGTTGTACCGTCGAGTGATAATCTCACCTTGCAAGCTCATTTAGTATTGTTGTTGTAGCACAGTCATAGCACAAATGTCCGTGCTCATAATCCTCTCTTCATCAGTTCTTCTCTTTTGATCTAACTTTTATTGTTCTAGTGCTATCTTCTTTCTTTCAATTTCCTGCTTACTTTCTTCCAGTGCCATCATCTTTTCTTCTATTGCAATTGCTGGCTCATATTGAGCTTCTTTAATGGCTTCTTTCTTATCATCCATCTCTACCTTCTTTGACCAAACTTGATCCAATGCTAACATCACAGTACTAGTATTTGAAGTGGCAGAACATTTACCTCGTCGTAATCATTCTTTCTCAGCCTCAACTTCATCATCATTGGAGATAGTACCTGAAGACCCAGACTTGCATTGGAGGTCATCTTTCATTTTTTCTGAGATAACCTAGAAGTCCACTTTGCATGGTGCTCTAAGACTCTCCAGCAATGTAGTAATCTAAATGATCTCCCTATGTTATCTTCTGATTGGAACAAAGTACATGCCTAAATAATCTGCAAGTGAATATGAGTTACTACTATAATTGCCCACAACATAAAGAAGCTTTAAACAAAGTAAAGAGATAGTTGTATATCTTGTCTTGCGTTGTCATCCCGCTTTGCCTTCTATTCTGAATCTGGTTATAACATCCATAGAACTTGTTAACATGTTCTTTAGTAGTACCCCACCAGTTCGAGAGAGAATTTTGATTGCGTACCGACTTGAATTCCCTGTTCTCGTGGTAGTAGTGATAAATCCTTGCCTAGTAATAATCACAAGATTGTTCATTATCGATTGCTGCATCCAAACTAGTATTTAGCCATGCTTGTACCAACAAGTTGTCTTCTTGCTCGGTGAAATTTTTGGATCTCTTATTGTTGGGTCTAAAGGAGTCAATAGGTTCATCAATTTGTGAATGTTGCTCTCCAATGGGGTTAAAGTTTTGACTATCCTCCCAAGTTGCACCATCGATTCCACCACTCAACAAGCTAGAATAAAATTCATCCTCCGTTGCGAAGGAAGAATGGAGGCTCGGGCGTGGGCTTCTACTCAGGGAGCTTTTGGAGGAGTAGGGGTAGTAGAGTGGGGGACAGAGGCAGGCTTGGGGAGGCTTCTAAATAGATTAGCTACAAAGAGGTAGCTCCAATTGATAGGTGACTTGCGCCTCCTTTCCAAGACCTTGAATGGCCCAATGAATCGTGGCGCTAGCTTGCCCTTGACACTCAACCATTGCATTCCCTTGAGGAGTGTGACCCGAAGGTAGGCATAATCATTGAAATCAAAATTGACATCTCGCCGTTTGGAATCAACAGAACTTTTCCTTCTCCAGTTTCTGACCAGTTGAGGGGAGTCCAGTACTTCCTTTTGTAAAGTGCTTCAAAGGGGGACATTGTAAGCTTGCTTGGTAGCTGTTGTTGTACGAGATCCGCATAGGGCAAGCTATCCTCCCAACTGTCTCCATACGTCAGAACATAGGCTCTCAACACATCCTCTAGGATTTGATTCACCCGTTCAGTTTGTCCATCCGTTTTGCAAGTGATAGGTGGTACCGAAAGCAAGTCTGGTTCCCATAGCTTCGTGTAGGCTCTCCCGAAACCTAGAGGTAAATTGGATACCTCTATCTGAAATGATCCTCTTAGGTACTCTGTACAGGGTAACTATCCAGGAGAGGTGCAACTTTGCTAGCTGATCTCCTCGGTAGGTGGTTTTGACTGGCAGGAAATGTGCAACTTTAGTTAGTCAGTCAATAATGACCCATATGGAATCATTCCCTTTTCTTGTTCTTAGGAGTCTGGTGATGAAGTCAATGTTGACTTCATCCCATTTTCACTCGGGAACCTTGAGTGATTGCAGTAATCCTGTGGGCCTCTGATGTTAAGCCTTGACACGTTGGCACGTGCCGCACTTGGTGATGAAACTTGCTACATAACTTTTCATGCCATGCCACCACAACTTTTCCTTCAAGTCCTGATACATCTTGGTTCCTCTGGGGTAGATAGAATACCGAAATTCGTGAGCTTATCTTAAGATCGTCTCTTTAAGCTCTTCATGCGTTGACACGCATATGTGGCCTTCATACCATAAGGTACCTTGACCTTCTTCAAAAAATCTAGGTGCTTTTTCAAGCTTCATCTTCTCCTTGATCCCCTCCATAATCTCATGTCCTTTTTGGGCTTCCTTGATCTGCTCCATGAGGGATGGGGTCAACTCTAGGTTAGCGACAAAACCATTTGCTAACCAACTCCAGGCTGAGCTTCTTGAATCAATGCATTGAAGGGTGTCAACTACCACGTTTGCTTTTCCCAGGTGGTAGTGAACTCCAGGTTCATAGTCCTTGATCAATTTTAGCCATCTTCATTGTCTCATATTGAGAATGGACTGGGTGAAAATGTACTTTAGCCTCTTGTGGTCCGTATAAATCTCACAACGATTGCCTATGAGGTAATGGCGCCAAATTTTGAGGGCATGCACTATGGTTGCTAGTTCCAAGTCATCAGTTGGGTAGTTTGCCTCATGTGATCATAGTTGCCTAGAAGCATAGGCGACTATCTTCCCTTCTTGCATGAGTACGCATTCGAGGTCATGTTCGGATGCGTCGCAATACACATCAAAGTTCTTATGGAGGTCTGGTAGCATCAACACCGGTGCAAATGTTAGTCTTTTCTTCATCTCCGGAAAGCTTTCTTCACACTTGGGCATCCAGTTGAACTTCTTCTCCTTCTTGAGTAATTAGGTCATTGGCAAGGCAAGCTTCGAGAATCCCTCGATGAAGCAGTGGTAGTATCCCATCAAACCCAAAAAGCTTCTGGCTTCCATCTATGTCCTTAGTGGTTCCCAATGGAGCACATCTTGGAAGTTGCTAGGATTGACTACAACACCTCCTACGGACAATACATGTTCGAGGAATCTAACTTCCTTCAGCAAAAATTCATACTTGTTAAATTTGGCATACAACTATCCCAAAAACTTCATTCGACCTGGCCGGTTCTCGATCGTGGTCAAGCCGACCATCAACAACTGCAAGGTTTCCCGAGTACTCTTGGACAGAGGGAGTTCTTTGAACATCCTCTTCACCAGTGCACTCGATGCAATGCAAGTTCCCCGCTCCGCTATCAAGCCGGTGTCACAAGCCTTCCACGGCATCGTGCCAGGATCCTCGACCACTCCGATTGGCTAGATCATGCTTCCTATGACCTTCAGAAAGCCAAACAACTTTCGAATAGAAAATGTTCTTGTTGGATCAGTGGCTTCCGACAGAGGGGGGTGAATGTCGGTTTTTAAAAATTCTTCTTCAAATTAGTCCAGAACTAACACTTGAACTGTGTGACTGTGTCACACAACTGAGTGTCACGGTTGGGTGACCCAGCTAGGTGACAGTTGTGTGACAGGCAGATTAGTCCAGAACTAAGATTTCGATCTAATTTTTGGGCCAATTCAAAATCTACCCAACCAAATCCAACCAAATTTTACAGAGAGGTGTGAGAAGGCCTTGTGAGTCTAGATCAAGTGTTGATCTTCATAAAAACTTCTCAAATCAAGACCTTTACCCTCTTTTCTTCAATCAGCCCTAGAAATGAGAAAAAGAGAAATTTTGAAGGGAAAGGAAGCTCGTGAGGAATCTTGATCTCAAACCACTATGGTATCATATCACATGTCCTAGCAACCTATTCCAAGCCCCAAATCACAGCATCAAACCCCTACAAAGATTAGTCACGAAAATCTCGTTTCTTGCTTGTTTTCCAAGGAAACTCGAAATAGAGAAGAAAACGGTTGAATCCTTGGGTATGCTTGGATGGGATCAGTATGGAGATGATCTTCCCATCACTTACTTGCCATACCACGGATCAATCCATAGGAGAAAACAAGAAAATAAAAATTCAAAAGAGCTAATGAAGGAGATAACTCAAGAACACAAAGGGATTGGAGAAATCTTTTTGTATTGAATTTTCGTGGGTTTTCTTGGGTTTAAAAGCCTCTCATGATTAGGCCAAAGCACTCTCTAGTGCAGCTCTCCCTCTCCTAGGGTTTACAAAGTGATAACAAGGGGCTCAAGGAGGTAAGCACCCCCTTGACACCTATTTATAGTGGGAGGCACAAACCCCCTCACCACTTGGGCCTTAATGCCCTATGGGCCTAACCTAACTAGCACGCATCACAAAGCATCTAGCTACTTTAGCCACTACTGCAGAAAAGGACACCAGTGATGGGCCTAAAATGCCCATTAGTGACGAGCGGGCAGGCCCGTCACTGGTGATCCGCCACTGGTAAGTGGTTATCAGTGACGGGCCATCCGCTTGTCACTGGTGATCTATTTACCAGTGACGGGCGCGTATGAGAGCCCGTTACTGGTAAGATAATTACCAGTGACGTGCTATATTATCTGCCCGTCACTGGTAAGATATACAGCAGTGACGAGCTCTCCAGTCCGCACGTCACTGCTGTTATGAGAGGCCCAACCACGGTGCTGCCGCGGCAGCCAAAACAGCCCTTTTGGCTCGCGGCAGCAAAAAACAGCCCTTTTGGCTATCGCGGCAGCCATTTTGGCGCCGCGGCAGCAAAAACAGCCCTTTTGGCTGCCGCGGCAGCCATTTTCGCTCCCACGGCAGGATCGCGTCAACTGTGGCGCTCTCCAGCCCCTGTGTACTGCAGGTGTCCTGGAGGGGGGTGTACCCCTTGGGTGCAGTGTGGGGAAGGAGGTGCCAAGGTGCTGCCGCGGCAGTAGAAACGGCCCTTTTTGCTGCCGCGGCAGCATGTTGCCTCTAGGAAATTTTGCACGGATGATGGTACCGTTTCCTGGTGTAACTCGCGCGCGCGCTGTGGACCTTCGGTCGCCGTTCTCCTAGGGTGTGCCGCTATGGCCTAATAGCGCTTGCGGCGTTGCCTCGTTGCGTCGGCATCCTACGTGCCCGGTGCTTCCAAGGCCACCTCGCTCGTGCTCTCGGATGTCACACACGATAAGTAGATATGTCAAACCGACTACGAAAATAACAAGTGCCAATACGTAAATATGTCCACAAACATACAAAGTAGACCAGTTCGGGAATACACGACCACAAACACAATACATATGCAATGTTTTTCCATTTCGAAGGGCCTATCTTCACGCTTTTTTCCCTCCTCTAGGGCCTAGCTGCATGTGGGCGAATGCGTCGTCTTGGGTCGGGATTTGGTGAACTCGCTGCTCTGTGCGAGCGGCGTGTTCCTCCCTTGGGTCATTGCCGGCGTAGAAAAAGCCCCGTATCCGAGACGACGTCCTTGTTGATGATATTCGTGAACACATTCTGGAGGCGTGCAAACTCTTGCTTCCAGTCATATGGCTTGTGCTCGAGGTTATTACTCCACTTGCGTAAGTCGTCATGTTTGCGAAACGTGTTTCGCGCCCGTACAAAGTCATCCATGTGGCAGCAGACGTAGTAGCCACACGTCACACTATTCTCCGGCTGCTGTCTGCAACAGAAATCGGTCACGTGTTTGAAGCGTGGAGCGCCACTTCTTTTTACCATAGTTTCTCCTCCTCCCTTCTGTGCAAAGTCAAAGAGAGCATCATCCAGAACTTTCTTGAGCAGGGTGTAGTCTTTCTTCACCCTCTTCATGGAATCATAGTAATAAGCCTTGCTTTCCTTCGGCGTTAGCACTAAGAGGATCCAGTGGTCGCTGCCCAGACATGTGAACAAACCAATATTAACCCACGAAGTTGGCTAGGTGCACAAGCCAAAGAGAAATTTACGAAAGCACAAAGTAGAGAATGACTTACAAGGGATTGTAGGGCACGAGTAGGTATTCCTTGCCCTTATGCGCTATGATCACACTCACGAGGTATTCTTTCATAATCTCCCTACCTTCTTGGGAGCGAACGTTGTTCTTGTGCATGTGAAACGGATCTGCTATTGCAACATCGACAATCTTCAGGCGTCTGATCTCTCTGGTTAGGTGAAGCGCCCATAGCCTGACGAAGGATGCTTCGAGCCGATAAAGGTTGAACATGCCGAAGATCTCCGCAAAGTCCAGATAGAACTTGTCCGCGGGATACTGCTCGACGAAATGGAAACCCTCTAGCACCTTCGCCGTGTAATACGAGACATTCGTTTCATCGGGTCCTAATTCAATCTCTCGAATGTTCTCATGCAGAATCTTCATTTCGTTCGGGAGGACGTCGAACTCATCCTTTGGTACCATCGGGTGACCCGGGACGTGATAGGGCTGCCATTGACGACCCGTTGCTCGCTGTCCTGATTGGGAAGATGCTGCGTACGTTAAGGATTTCTTCAACCTCGCCCCACCCTGTCTATCGTAAGTACCGGTGCTAGCATGTGTCTTCTTCGCCCCTTTTTTGCTCCTGCGCTGCGTATCCAGGGATATGGCCCTCTGACCGGCCATCGCTTCTTTGGCTGCACCCACGAGTGTTTTAGGAGTCAACTTCGTCTGGGCTTCCTCGTCATGCTTGGGTGGCGGCGTATCTACAAATTCTCGTGCCTCTTTGTCACGATGCATGCCATGCTCCGCGCCCTCCTCGGCATCCTCCATCTCCAGATCCCTGTAGGATAGAGGTGCGGAAATACCCAAAGGAGATGGTCTTGCTGATGGACTGTGGGTGTGGCTCGGCGAAGGTGCTGGACGATTGAAGGTCTCAATCAACTTTATCGCGTCCTTCGGCCACCTAAGAAAAAAACCCCTTGCAGGCTCCTAGCTTCTCGTAACTCTCTTCAGGGGGGTCATTCAGAACCAAGTCCTCAAAGGTGCCGACCACCTTAGTCAACTCCACCCTCGCCATGTTTGGTGGTAAATCCACACAGTGCATCCTGTTCTCCGGCGTTATTGGGTGGACTCGACCGTACGCGACCGTCACCATCGAGCCGAGCACTTGGGTCTGGAGATGGCACGGAGTTATCACCTGCGGAACATATGTACGGGTCATCGATGTTAGAGTCCAAACAACAAAATCTGTACGACACCCTTACGATTTGTTGAGCCGACGATGCTTACCGTTAGGCCGTCGATTGTATTTCGCAACCCGGGGCCAACGCCCGAGACAGAGGGGCTACTACTCCTTGCAGCAGTGAAGGGCGGCGGCTGCGTATCCAGATTATAGGGCGGCGGCTGCGTATCAGGATGCATGGGTGGCCGTCGTAGTTGATCATATAGAGGCCCTAACAGACATTTCACAGCCGCCTCCACTCGCGCATCGAATTCTTCATCTTGCTTGGCTTTCCTCCTCTCGCGGGCAGCCTCGCGGGTTTGGGGACAGTAATCAGCCCATCGAGCCCCATACCCGACGCCCATCACGCGGCCATGAGTCTCCGGCTTCCCGAGAGCCTTGTTGATAGGGTCTTGCCACCTATCGGTACCGACAGAGTCCTGGGAGCTCTCAGGTTGCTGGCTCAGCTTTTTCTGCAAGTAACATGAACCGTTTTGAAACGTAATCTTTAGGAAATTAATCTACGTACGATAAATAAAGTAAAATGGGTTCAGAGGTTACCAGTTCTTCGTGCACGTCCTTCATTTTCTCGTGCGTGAAGATCGGTTCCCCCGTCGCTGGGTCAAATTTTGCGCGGGCCCTCACAAAGTCCTTTCCGCGCCCTGGCTGGATGTCCGAGAAAGGGGGTTCTTTCCCGGCCGCAATCAACCTTGCATCCTCCTTGTCCCATTTAGGCCTCTTCCCTTGGTAACCACGGCTGCCAAGTCTGTGGTCACCCACGATCTTCCCCCGCATGTCCTTCCCCCAATCACTCTTCCTCCTGAATTCATCGTCGGAGCGAGTTTGAATGAACTCGGTCCAGTCCGCCTCATCTATCGTAGGCCATTTCGGCTTTATCACGGTCTCAAAATCTTGATCCTTCATTTTATTGGCATGGTATCGCCAGGTATTCAAGGATTTGGACATCATGCTGAGGGCTTTCGTTGCGACTCTATTTTTGTCGGCCTCCGGGACGGAATACCTGCTGAATAGCCTGTCCAGGAGGAGAGTTCGAAGATGCTTGGTTTCTCTCGTCCTTATGTCGGGGGTTGTGATCTTCACGGTTTCACGCAGGATGCAGCCTACGGCGTTTGAGCACCCCTGTGCAGCTTTTACAGGACTGGCAGGTTTACCCAGATCGTCCACTCGAGTGATTACGAACATCTCGGTACTCAATTTGTTAGGTCTCCTAGGCGCGAGCCGCCTTTTCCGCTTGGCTGGTGGAGCCCCGTCCGCCTGTTCTTCTTCAATACCGGTCTCGTATTCACGGCCGGTCCCTTCGTCACGATCGGTCGCGTCTTCAGCACCGCCGGACTCTTTTGCACGTCCAGACTCAGTTCCCGACTCATCGTGGGACGAATCGTACTCGTTGTTATCCCCGGCAGCAGGGTCGTCGACGATGGTGGCCCCCTGAGATATTGGTTCGAGGGCCAGGTCCCGGGGAGCTTCCGCACGCCCCTCGATATCTCGGGACGATGCCGGGACATCCGTTGGTGTCCGCGATGAAGAGGGGGTACTTCCGGCCATTTTCGAATGTACTGGAAACTTATTAAACACAAAAAATGGAAACTAGACTTATGAAAGCTTTCATGAGAGTAATTCTACTTCCAATTACTTTAGTATTTCTAATATCCATTCATTATAGCAAACAAGGGTGCGAATTAAAATTTTCTTTGCAATTGAGATTATGAAATATTAGATAAAACCTATGTGCGTGCAAATTGATGGATGCTTTGGCAGGTTATTGAAATAAATTAATAAAAATTCAAAATTTCGGCATGACCTTTGCTAAAATTATGCAAAATTGAGTATCGAACGTTGACAAAATGTTGAGGAAGCAACATTTCGCCAAAATGTTGAACTCAGTTTCCCTGAAAAAATAAACAAAGCAACGAATGTTGCCTCGGCTCGACGGCCGGTACCACAAGCATATCTCACATTCACATATATGAAATACATTTCATGCACATCTCACATCACCACAGATCCACCGAATCAAATTGTTCATGAATAGAATTTCTTTTGCATAAACACAATACTCATTAGGATTCAAAGTGCAGAAACTGCTTCTGATTTCTAACCACATATTTACAGCTATAAGCCTTCAATATTTGCCATTGAGTTTCCAAAGATGGAACAAAAAATTTGTTATCTACACAACATCTAACATCTACTCAGTCATTGACTAGACTAATCTGCAAGAAAAAAGGACTCAAACCAGCAAAAGCCTACTGATTTCTCCTCAGGCAAGCATGAGCTCATCACCGAATCCTCAAAAATAAGCCATCGCGTTGTCTTTCTTAACCTTTCCTAGCTTTCTATTTATCAGGACAACAGTTTTATTGAACTATTTTGTTTGTTAGGCCAACATGATCTATTTATTGGTATATATGTACCTTTTAGCTTCTTTTTTCCCGTGTAAGAATTATCTCACTTGAACTAACCTGTACTGTTTCATTCTTTCTCTTGTTGAAACTAGATTAATTACCAGGAATATTTGAAGCTTAAGACCAGAGTTGAATTTCTTCAAAGTACACAAAGGTAGTAGTTGATATAGGCCTGTAACTTACCAGCACTCGTTCACATCTCATAGAAATATTCTTGGTGAGGATATAGTAGGAAAGAGGGATTAAGGGAAGAATGGGAGCTTACGGAGGAGGAATCCGACAGCCGGCGAGGGGAGGCAGCCGGAGGGGGAGGCGAGGCCGCCGGCGAGGGAGGCGAGGCGGCCGACGAGTCTTGCAAGGCCGGCGAGGGAGGCGACCAGTGGCGGCGGGGAGGCGCGCGGGGAGGAATGTCGGCGAGGGAGGCGAGGCAGCCGGCGAGGGAGGCCACCAGCGGCGGCGGGGAGGCGGGGAGGCGATCAGCAGCGGCGGGGAGGAATGTCGGCGATTGAAGTAGGGCTAGGCGGGCGCGCGAGATTTGGGGAATTTTTCCCCAAGTCCTGCGCGGGCGGTATATAAAGTGCTACTTACCAGTGACGTGCGCGCGTCAGTACTCGTCACTGGTATATGTTACCAGTGACGCGCCCTCCTCACTACCCGTCACTGATAAATAATTTACCAGTGACGTTCCCTCTTTGTTGCTCGTCACTGATAAATAATTTACCAGTGACGTTCTATACTCTGTGCTCGTCACTGATAAGTTATCTAGGGTTTTCACTTTTAGTGGTTTTTTGATCTGTTTACTAAATTTGAGTATCTCATGTGTTGCATACAACTTGAGCACTGGTTGACACATGAAGAAAAGAATCATTCACATGAATAAATGAATCATTCACATAAAGACAAATTCAAATATTTAGTTGGAAAAATTCAAGCCCTTACTTGCATGTTATTTGTTTTTAATTTCTTAAAAAATTTAAATGTAGTCTACAAAATATGAAATTTGGCATGGTGTCATGATATGATCTCAAGAGGCTGTGTTTAAAATTTTCAAACAATTTCACAAAAGTGGGCTATACATACAATCTTGCGTACATCGTTTCCCCCCGTAGTAGCAGAGACTTAACTTACATCATTAATTAAGTGCAAATACAGAAGAGATACACGTTGACTTAATTAATAGTAGCACATACAATTATACGGGTCATTTTCTCTGACGTAGCACATACTTAAGTTACATCATTAATTAACTTAATTAAATTATGACATTCTTCGACAATCTTCTCACTCTTCGACAGTCTTCTCAACGGTAGTCTTGGTCTTCTTCCTGGTATAGGTTAGCCCCTCCGAGTGACTTCGTCTTTCGAAGGGACATACGGCGGGACATGTGGTTCTGCTCCTTCTGCTGGGCCGTGGCCGAATGTTACCAGCGTCATTGTCTTCCTCCGTATCCGGGTCATCAAATTGGTCATAGTCCTCTTCGTCAACGACACCATCAATTCCAACGATACTCCTTTTGCCCCTCCTCATGACATGACGGCTTGGCCTCGTCGGGTCGGCTATGTAGAAGCATTGGGCCACTTGTTTAGCTAATACCCACGGCTCATTTTTGGCACTGATCGCTTTCACATTTACTGTCTCAATAGGAACTGGTTTCGGTATGACCATGGTAGTGAAATAGTCTTCCGTTTCGACATTCTTCGCCCATCTTACCCGGAACATGGGGATCTTGGTTACGGTGTAGTCAAGTTCCCAAATCTCTTCCAGCCTACCGTAGTATCTGTCCTTTTTCTTACCGGTTAGGGCCTCCATCGTCACCCCAGAGTTCTGGTACACACTCTTCTGGTCTTGTGCCTCTGTATAGAATGTGTATCCGTTGATATCGTATGCTTGGTATGTCCCGACATTCATCAGGGGTCCCTGTGCCACATGGAACACCGTTCGTGCTACGTCATCATCTTTTGAGAAGCTATGTTCATCGAAGTAGTTTTTTAGCCACCTGGCGAACGTAGCGTTGTGCTCTTTCATGAGAGCCGCCTCGGTCTTTCTTGTGCCGTGCTTTGTTTTTAACATTGCCATGTGCTGAATAACATAAGGCCGGACCACTGATAGGTGCTGTAACACTACCGTGTGCACTCTGACGTAATCGTCTGATCGGTTCGGTACGTCACTGTGCACATGTAAATCCTTCTTTCCGCGTCGGTGACCTACGCCATCGAGCCTGCCAATGTGCCGATTAACAGGCACGCCTATAGGTTTGTCGACTTTCATGTAATCCGTGTAGAACTCGACGCTCTCCTCCCTGAGAAAGCCCTGGATGATGCTCCCGTCCGGATGAGACCTGTTACGAACGTATCGCTTGACAACCCCATTGAACCTTTCCAACGGGTACATGTTGTGTAGGAATACGGGACCTAGGTCGATGATCTCCGGGACGATATGGATCATGAGATGAACCATGACATCGAAGAATGCAGGCGGAAAGTACATCTCGAGCTCGCATAGTATGACAATGATCTCCGCCTGCAGTCGCCGGCAACGCTTCTTAGTGATGGACTTCTGAGAGATAATGTTGAAAAAGTTACAGAGGTCAAGCAGTGTCTCGCGGATCCATGGCTCCATTAGCCCTCTAATTGCAACCGGAAGTATCTGCGTGATCATCACGTGACAGTCATGAGACTTCATACCGATTAGTTTGTGGTTCTGCATGTCTAGAAATCTCTGTATGTTTGCCGAGTAGCCGGAAGTTACTTTGACACCTTTGAGGCATTTGAAGATTTTACCCAGCTCGTCTGTACTTAGAGTGTAGCAAGCGGCGGGACAGTCCGTCTTGATTTTTGTAACATTCCTGCCCAACTTGGTCTTCTCCTCCTTGGCCCACAGCTCTCGTCTTATCCCCAGTTCCTCGTAGTCAGCTCGTGCCTTCGACCCATCCTTTGTCTTGTCTGCCATGTGGAGCAAGAGACCGAGCACACTCTCACAGACATTTTTCTCAATATGCATGACATCTATGCAGTGGCGCATCTCGAGAAAAGGCCAGTAAGGCAAGTCCCAGAATACAGATTTTGTTTTCCACACGCCTCCCAGCGGCTTTACCTTCTTCTGCTTCTTTCCCGCCCTAGAGCACTCACCCCAAGAGTTCAACATCTCGTATATTTCTTCCCCACTCCTCTTACGTGGTGGTCCTCGGGTCTCAATCGTATTGTCAAACTTTTCTTTTTCTTGTCTCCACGGGTCGTCCTGTTGAAGCCATCTTCGGTGGCCCATGTACACGATTTTGTGAGAGCCCGGTAGGTGACGACTTGTTGTATCTTCCATGCACTTAACACATCCTTGGTATCCGTGGCAAACCTGGCCAGATTGATATCCATAAGCGGGATAGTCTTGCACCATTGTGATCATCATAGCTCTCATATTGAAGTAGTCTCCTTCATGAGCGTCCCAGACCCGGACCCCTGGTTCAGCCCACAGTGTATCTAGCTCCTCCTTCAGTAGTTGGTGATACACGTTCAGATCGTTCCCTAGTTGCTGTGGCCCTTGAATTAGCATAGACAGGTGTAGGTACTTCCGCTTAAAATAGAGCCACGGAGGGAGGTTGTACATCCATACGACCACGGGCCAAGTGCTGTGCCTGCTGCTTATCTTTCCAAAAGGATTGAGTCCGTCCGTACTCATTCCAATTCTGATATTCCTCGGCTCTCCTCCGAATTCGAGGTATTGGTCGTCGATTGCTTTCCACGGCAACCGTCCGCAGGGTGTCTCAGCACGGCGTCATCTTTCATTGGCCTCTCGTCGTGCCAACGCATGAGCTTTGCCTCCTTCTTGTTTGCGAATAGACGCTTCAAACGGGGAATGAGTGCAAGGTACCATACAACCTTTGCAGGAGCACCGCTCTTCACTCCGTTGTCACCATCTGGTTGGTAGTTCTTTCCCCGCTTGAATCGGGATGCTTTGCACTCGAGACACTTGGTTAGCTCCGCGTACTCGTTGCGATAAATGATGCAGTCATTCGGACACGCGTGGTATCTCGTCACCTCTAATTCAAGAGGGCACACGACCTTCTTGGCCTCATCGCAGCCGCGAGGCAACACGTTCCCCTCCGGCAGAACTTTTGTGAGATACTCCAATGTCTCATCGAGGCTTGTGTCCGTGTTGTTGTGGAGTGCCTTGAGTCTTAGAAGTTCGAGCGTGACTGAGAGGCGGGTGTGCTCGGGATTGCAACCAGGATACAAGGGAGTTTTCGAGTCTTTCACCAGTGTCTCCAACTTGGCAGCCTCTCTACGAGCCGCACTATCGTTATTCATCTCTTTCACAACCTGCTCTTGCACATGACGGTCCTGGACCATTCCGGCCAAATTGTCCCCCGTGCTTCGCGTATCCGCTTTGGCCTCTTCATGTCCTCCGGCATGTTTATAATCCAACCATTCTGCTTCTGGCTCCCCATTTCCTGCTTCTTCATCTAACCCTTCGTCATCGGCAACAACCTCATCCTCCTCACCGTGACTTGTCCACCGTGTATAACCTGCCATGAAACCCCATCGCACCAGGTGCATGTGCAAAAAACCAGATTTCCTTTCGTACATCTTCAAGTTTTTGCAATCACGACACGGACAGCATATCTTCGTGCCACCCTTTCGCACCATATCTCGCTCGGCGAAATCAAAGAACTCATTCAAAGATGTATAGAAACTCTGTGTGTTCCGATCGCCATCATACATCCAACTTCGATCCATCGGTCGTTCGATCCCTAAGATATACGAAAATTAATTAGTACCAACCTTTCATGAGAGGCTAAAAAAAAGTTTTCTTTCCAATTGAGATTTTGAAATATTACATAAAACATTTCAAAATTTGGCAGGTTATTGAAATAAATTGTTGAAAATTCAAAATTTCGGCATGACCTTTGCTAAAATTATGCAAAATTGAGTATCGAACGTTGACAAAATGTTGACGAAGCAACATTTCGCCAAAACGTTGAACTCAGTTTCCCTGAAAAAATAAACAAAGCAACTCATGTTGCCTCGGCTCGACGGCCGGTACCACAAGCATATCTCACATTCACATATATGAAATACATTTCATGCACATCTCACATCACCACAGATCCACCGAATCAAAGTATCATTTGCTTGTCATATATAATTACACATATATATATGATTCATATAGCAAGGCATGCATACGAGTAACAAATGATCACTAATCAATTTAGGGGATCGAAGACAACAACAGTTCCTTTAACAGTTTAGATGGCTCAAACAAAATCAAAAGAGATGTCTGCTCTTATCAGTTTTAAACACATGGAAGCATGCACTAAGGTGAGATGAGCTAAGCTATGGAGGGAGAGGTTTGGGGGGCTACAATTGAAGCAAATTTGGGGGAGATCAGCATGCTAGAGGTCATGATCATGGATGATCTAGCTAGATTAGGAGGGAGAGAGAGATGGCAAGGGAGCTAGGGAGGTGGGGGAAGATTTTGGAGGGCTAGGAAATTACCAGGGGCGTGTATGGCGGCGGCGGACGCGCAGGCGATCGGCGAGCTCGCTACTGGCCAGTGGAGCTACGACTGGCCAGCAGCGAGCTCGCTGATGCTTTTTATAGGGCAGGTTACCAGTGACAGGCTCATATACAGGCCCACCACTGGTAAACAACTTACCAGTGACGAGCCAAACGTGAGCCCGCCACTGGTATGAAGGCCAGGAGCAAGTTTGGCGGGAAAAATTATCGGTGACGGGCTATTTGGCGCGCACGTCACTGGTATATATTATATCAGTGACGAGCTCCTCTGTGCGCCCGCCATTAGTAATTCGTACGTTACCAGTGACGGGCAGTAATAGATGCTCGTCACTGGTAATTATTTACCAGTGACACGTGGCAGTTGACGCCCGCCACTGGTAAATTTTCGGTATACCAGTGACGTGTTTTTTTGGTGCTCGTCACTGATAAGATGGCTTCTATAGCTGTTTCTGCAGTAGTGAGCCACTATTTGATTTTCCTTCCACCCTAAGCAATCCCTAAACTGCTTCCTCGGGCGCCTCCGCCGCGGTTTCTTGAAAAGCTTCTTGGTGGAATTGGTGCTTTTCCCAAAACGCCCCCGAGACTCAACTTGGTCTTCACGACTTGGCTCCAACCGCTTCCTTGTCCTCCGCGTACATGCTTTTAAGCCACACGATGTCGTTGCCATCTCCTTGACCACAAATCCGCCCTCCAAGCTTCATGCCAGCCCCACGTGGCCAAACCATCGCCGCACCCAACTCGCACCTGCACACAATAGACCAAGCAAAGCGTTACAGGCACAAGATTTTCTCCTTGACCCAAGTTAGTCCAAACAATTCATCCTATCATTTTTTACCAAGACAAAATGATAAAAACTTTAATTCCAAACTCTTGGACTTTACAATTAATCCCAAACTGCAAAAGCTCCAATTCCCAGAACAAAAGCTCAACCATGAGCACAACATCTCAGAACCACCAAGATACCTACCCAAACACACTGGGATTTCTAGACAATTTTCACGAGACAAATTAACCAAACTCGAGTTCATCAATCAACCCATGGTCAAACGTGAAAGTTGATTGGAACATCCGAAAGCTGGATCAAAAGTTCCGATTAGATCAGATGTTCCGGATAGAAAACCAGATGTTCCGATCAAAACAGAACTTCCCGATACAAAACCGGATGTTCTAAAAAGCTTGAATTCTTGCAATACTCAAGCACAACTCCAAACTCAATAAAGACTAGGCAATATGTTCATCATCTAAATCCTAGGGAAGCACTACGACATATGAGCCCTTCAGACACAACTCCCCCTAGGTTCTACAGTTCTGTTTGACATGGTCAATTTCGAGATGACTTACAACACCATCTTAGGACGACTAACTCTCACCAAGTTCATTGCTGCCATAAACTATGCTTACTATTGCATGAAGATCCCAGGCCCAAGGGTGCCATCTTGGTTCGAGGCTGTGCCCAGATTGGCCTACATTATGACAAGCACAGCTTAGACATGGCCGAGCATCACCAAATCAATAAGGAGACCAAGCACTCAAGACCCAAGGTGGCCGTGAAATCCCATGGCAAAGTCAATATCGTTCTTCTGGACCCAGCGGAGCCATCTAAGACCATACAAATCGGCTCTAGTCTGAGCCAGAAATGGGAACTCGAGCTCATCACCTTCCTCTAGGAAAACGTGGATGTGTTCACATGGCAACCATCCGACATGCCTGGTATCCCTAGAGAGGTGATCGAGCACTGGCTGGCCGTTCCCACTCTGATGTCAAGCCTGTCAAGCAGAAACTCCCACGGTTAGCTCCCAACTAGAAAGAAGCCATCAAGATAGAGATCGAGAAGCTCTTGAAAGCATGGTTCATTCAAGAATTGAGCACCCCGAGTGGCTAGCTAACCCCGTCATGGTCAGAAAGGCGAACAGGAAGTGGTGCATGTGTGTGGACTTTATGGACCTCAACAAACCCTTCCAGAAAGACGATTTTCCTCTACCTAGGATAAATCAGATAGTAGACTCCACCTCTGGATGTGACTATCTAAGCCTTCTTGTCGCCTACTTTGGCTACCACTATATAAGTATGTGTCCTAAAGATGAGGAGAAAACCTCCTTTATAACTCCGTTCGGTGTATTCTATTATACAAAGATGTCTTTTGGATTAAAAAACACTGGTGCTACATATCAGCATGGAATGCAACTCGCTCTCCATAACCAGATCGGCTGGAACGTCGAGGCTTATGTCGATGGCCTTGTCGTAAAATCAAAAAAGAAAGAGGGCCTTTCAAACCTATTCGAGACCTTCACCAATCTACGCAAAAACCAGATTATGATCAACCTAGAGAAGTGTGCATTTGGAGTCGACGCAAGAAAGCTACTCGGATTCTTGGTGTCACATCAAGGAATCGAGGCCAACCCCAAGAACATGCAGACCATCGGGGACATGCGGTCCCACAGGTTAGTATAAGAAATCCAGAAGCTAACTGGGTGCATGGCAGCACTTAGTCATTTTATCTCTCGTCTCGAAGACCGGGACTTCCTTTTTTCAAACTAGCTTCAAATGGTCAGAGGAGTCGAAAGAGGCATTCCAGATCTCAGAAGGTATCTTTCATCCCCCTTGCACTAGTTGCTCCCGACCCAAAGGAGGAACTCTTGCTCTATATAGCAACAGGATCTCGAGCCATGGCGGTGTCTTGGTGGTGGAACGAGAAGAACCCGACAAGCGGGAAAAGAGCCAGCGACCAGTGTACTACATCAGCGAAGTACTTCACGGACCAAAGAAGTGCTACCCATGGGTGCAAAAATTACTCTACATAGTGCTGACGGTCTCCCGCAAGTCGATGCACTATTCCTAGGCTTACAAGATCACTGTACCTTCCACCCTCCCACTCAGCGAAATCCTCCACAATAGAGATGCTATCGGGAGGATCGCGAAGTGGGCAGTTGTACTTTGAGAGTTCGACATCTGCTTCGTCCCGCACACGCTATCAAGTCACAGGCACTCGCCGACTTTATCACAGACTGGTCCAAGCCCGAGCAGCCCCACAACACCCAAAATGACAAGATCGAGGTTTGGACTTTACATTTTGATGGATTGCTCACGCTCAAAGGCTCGGGGCTAGGATAGTCCTTACTTCCCCAACCAGAGAACACATGTAGTATGTTTTGCAGATTGAGTTCCCTGCCACAAACAACATGGCCGAGTATGAAGGTTTGCCAGCAGGCCTTTGAGTAGCTTCTGCACTTGGCATCCACCGCCTACTCATGAGTGTGGACTCTTAATTGATGGTGAAAATGGTTAGAAAGGAGTACCAAACCTTGGACAAGACCATGGCAGCCTACCTTGCGGAGGTGAGGAAGCTAGAAAAGAAATTCATCGGACTCAGGGTCAGGTACATCCCAAGAAAGGATAATTGCTTGCCGATAGTCTTGCCCGACTAGCCTCCGCACAATCTCTAGGACAACCTGGGATCTTTACAGAAAGACTCTCGACACCATCCGCGATAACGGCAGATGACACGGCCATGTCTGCAACATTTGCAGATGACACGACCAAAGGAGTGGTGGTCCTAGAGACCTATAACCAACTCGGAACGTCACTAGGAAATGACGCTTCAAATGGAGTCATGGGGGGTACTCATGGGTCCATTCCATTACAAAGAATCATGGATGGATCCCATCCTCAAGTACCTTCAAAATCGAGACACGCCTGAGGATGAGGCACTATCCGAGCAGATTTCCCTTAGGGCCAGGATGTATTCCCTGGTCAACAGCATCCTCTATTGCAGAGGTGCCCACGAAGTACTCATGAGGTGCATCTCTTGGAAACAGGATAGCCAGCTACTCGAAGAGATCCATGGAGGGGTGTGCGGAGCTCATGCTTCCTTCTGAACCCTAGTCAGAAATGCCTTCAAGCAAGGTTTCTATTGGCCTATGGCTCTCCACGATGCGAGCAAGATGGTTAGGTGATGCTATCAGTGCCAATTTCATAGCAGACGTGTTTACCAACCCACTCAAGCTCTATAGATGATACCCTTGTCGTGGCCTTTTGCGACATGGGGCTCGATATTCATGGGACCTTCCCGGTATCGGCCGGGGGGCTCCAAGTTCCTCTTCGTCACCAGCGATACCTTCACCAAGTGGATCGAGGCTGAGTGAGTCACAAAGATCACCTCGAAAGCTACCACATGGTTCATCATGAAAAGCGTCATGACAATGTTTGGTGTCCCGGTTAGGATCGTCACCGACAATGGCACTTAGTTATCAAGCGCGGCATTCATCGAGTACTACGAGGAGCTTGGCTTTGCATCTATAGCCCATCAATAGAGGAACGGACAAGTCAAACAGGCCAACAGCCTCGTACTACAAGGGATGAAGACCCGCGTCTTCGACCACTTAACTGCCCACGCCAAAGCATTGGTCTCCGAGTTTGCCATCCGTGCTATGGGCACTCCGAACCACAGTAGTTGGGCAAAATGTGAAAAACCTTTCTTCCCAGTCTACGGGGCCGAAGCTATGCTCCCCTATGAACTAAAGCTTAAATCCCCCCATGTCGAGTTATTTGCCGTTAAGGACGAATCTCTCCGGAGAGAGGATGACCTCAATAACATCGAGAAAAAGAGAACCCAAGCACTGATGCAATCAGCCAAATATCAACAATCCCTCTGATGCTACCACCACCAGAACATCCTGGAATGCACCTTCCAAGTCAAAGACCTGGTCCTACAACTAATTCAGAACCAGAATAATAGCAACAAGCTATCCCCGAAATAGGAGGGTCCTTTCACAGTGGTCGAGTTTACTCGCCCCGGGTCGTTCAGGTTGGCCATGGAGGATGGACGAGTCCTCAATTCTTGGAACATCAACCAGCTCCGGAAGTTCTATGTGTAAGTACTAAGAGTAAGTTCACATAAATGTTATTCATATTGCTCGTAAGGTTGCTTGCATCTTTTTGTGCCTCCTTGTCCCCTCCTCAACTCCAAGCCTAGCACCTGTGAGATAGGCATGCTCGGGTAGGGGTGCTAAAGGGTCGACAAGATGCTACAGAAGGGTCTATGGCTAAGGGGCAGCATGAACAAATGCTTCATTCTATTGGGCTAATTTTTTTCTTTGACTACCTATCCGAGTTTCCTTCTCTGATAGCCAATTAGGAGCTGGACGGGTACAAGGTACTGAGAAGTTAATGGTAGCGTACCACACAAGTACCTAAGTTCCTCCCCTCGCAAAGGGAAGGGGTTCTAAGCTACGACCTCGTGGGATGTAAGGAAGGTTTATCATGTCTACGAGTGCTCGGGAGCCATGGAGCCTCCCGTTCGACTTAGAACTAAGGCCGACCAACTGAGCTCCCTGACTAGCAGCAAAGTCCTCCAACTCGGCCCAAGGAGAGAAGCTAAAGTATTAGGTGTCATACGTTGTCTGGATCGCTAGGCACCAAGTCCTCGGCAAGGCCTACAAACTAGCTTGCACAAGGTAATTTCAGATAATATTCATATTTAGCTCGGGTATAGGGTTCTAAGAAGTTAACAATGTATCATATAAGTACCTCAAAAAGGGAAGGGGATCTAAGCTGCAACCTCGTAGGATGTCAGAAAGGTTCCTTATCACATCTATGAGTTCCCGGGGGCCATGGAGCCTCCCACCCGACTTAGACTAAGGCTGACTGACTGAGCTCCCTAGTTCGTGATGAAGTCCTCTGACTCGAGCCGAGAAGAGAAGCTAAAGTACTAGGTGTCATACGTTGTTGAGATCGCTCAATGCCAGGTCCTCGACAAGTCCTACCATCTAGCTTGTACATGGGAATTTCAGACAAATATTCATGTACTAACCAAAAGCATAAGTCTTCTTTATTAATAGGCGGGGTATAGGGACTCAAGGAAGCACGGATATGTCCATCCTATCTATGAATGCCTGCACTGCACTCATCATCACCGTCACCAGCCGGCCAGTCTCCTCTGCGGTCTTCCCTGGAAGGCTATCTTGGAAGGCCCCGATATCCACCTCCAGATGGCGGGCCTTGATAAGCGCCAGCGCCATTGCCACCGCTTCCTGGGCATCCTACTAGAGCCATCACCAGCCGGTCGGTCTCCTCCATAGTCTTCCCCGGAAGGCTATCTTGGAGGGCCCCAACATCCACCTCCAGATGGTGGGCCTTGATAAGCGCTAGCACCGTCGCCACTGCTTCTTGGGCGTCCTATTGGAGCTACCAGGAGATGTGGTCGACCACCGTCAACTTGAAGTCGTAGAAGGCCTAGGTCAACTTGGCCACTTGGCTAGAAGGTCTTCCACGGGCTGGACCGGGATCCCCACCTCGCCAAGGGGCGGTCTCGAGCAACTCCAGGGCGGAAGTTAAGGTGCACTCGAGAAAGGACACCGAGACTCCACCTGGGTTAGTGCTTCTAGAGTACCCGATAGCTCTCCAGCCAGCCGGGTCTTCTCTGCTTCAAGCTCTGCCAACCGAGCCTTCTTCGCCTGCCGCTCGGCTTCCAACTTTGCCAATCGGGCCTTCTTCGCCTCCCACTCAGCCTCGTCCGACTGTGCCAGCTATTGCCTTAGCCGCTAGACCTCCGAGCCAAGGGTGTCCTACCCGGACAAAGCAAGTTGAATGACAAATAGGTTAGTTTCAATAAATCAAGTTATCACTAACCCTCGGGTTGCTGTGTACCTCCAGGAGGGGCGCCAAGAACTTTGCTAGATTGAGGTAGCTCTCGAGAAGTGCCGTGACTTGAGGCGGCAACTCGAGAGACATCCTTCAGAGTCGGGTGATCAGCGTCCTTGGTAGGGGGATCGACGGTCTCCAGGGTTGGGGCTTGGGTGGTCTCCATGACCGGCTCCGTCACCACCAAGGCTCCCTCCGAGGCAGGTCTTTTTGGGAACTCCATGCAAACAAATAATCTGGGACATACACAATCCTGCTAGCACCTTGCCACTGTATGTTGTCTTGACGGGTATGAAGTGCGCGGATTTGGTCAAACGACCCACCATGACCCAGATTGAGTCAATCTAGAGGACGCTCTTCGAAGACCGATGATGAAGTCCATTCCAATTTCCTCTCATTTCCATTCAAGCACTTTAAGTGGTTGAAACAAACCGGCAGGCTTCTGATGCTCCGCTTTGACCCTTTAGCATATATCACACAGTGACACAAATTCAGCGATCTGCCGCTTCATACTAGGCCACCAAAAACTCTCGTGGAGATCATGGTACATCTTCGTACTTCCAGGGTGAATCGAATATGCAGACTCATGGGCTTCCTTCATGATTGCTTCTTTAATCTCTTTTTGATCCAGCACCAATAGGTGATCTCAAAACAAGATGATTCCACTCTCATCTTCTTTGTGATCGGGTGCTTCACCCAACTTAATCTTTTCTCAGATCTCCTCAATTCCTTGTCATTCTTCTAGGCTTCCCTCACTTGATCTACAAGGATGGTCTTGACCTCCAACATCTCATCATTCTCGGCAATACTCACATTCAAATTTAGCCTTTTGAACTCCTCATATAGTTTGGGTTGACTTTTTTCAATCATCGTGTTGTTAGCATATGCCCTCCGACTCAAAGCATCGGCTACCATGTTGGCTTTACCGAGGTGGCAATTGATTCCAACATCATAATCCTTGATTAGTTCCAACCATCTCCTTTGCCTGAGATTTAGATTCAACTGGGTGAAAATACACTTTAAACTCTTATGATCAGTATACATCTCGCAGCAATTACTGATGAGGTAATGCCACGAAATCTTCAGGGCATGCACTACGGCTGGTAACTCCATATCATGCGTGGGTAATTCTTCTCATGTGCACACAACTGCCTTGACGCATAAGCCACGACTTTTCCTTGTTTCATAAGCACACAACCTAAACCTTCTTTGGAAGCATCACTATACACTTCAAAATCTCCGGAATGTCTGATAGGGTTAACACTGGTGTAGATGTCAATCTCTTCTTGAGCTCATGAAAACTTGCTTCACATGGTAAAGCCACTCAAACTTGTTTTCTTTCTTGATCAACTGGGTCATGGGTCTTGCAATCTTGGAGAAGTCTTCTATGAATTGGCGGTAATATCCCGCTAATCCAAGAAAACTGCGAATGTCCGACACATTCTTTCGCTATTTTTAGTTGAGCACGGCTCTTCAACTTTAGCTGAATCCATTGTTACTCCTTCGGCTGATATCACATGTCTGAGGAAATCACACACTTACTGAACTTGGCGTAGAGCTGATGCGCTCTTAGTCTTTCCAAGACTACTCAAAGATGCTTCTCATACTCTTCTTCACTTTCAAAGTAAATCAACACATCGCTAATAAACACTACCACAAAATTATCTAAACAATCCATGAACACATTGTTCATCAGATGCACGAAGTAAGCTGGAGCATTTGTGAGTCCAAAAGACATCACAAGAAACTCATACAAACCATATCGAGTCACAAATGTCGTCTTGGGCACATCCTCTAGCCGAATCTTTAGCTGATGGTATCCTGATCTGAGATCTACCAGAACACAGTTGCTCCCTTCAACTGGTCAAACATATTATCGATCCTTGGCAGAGGGTACTTGTTCTTGATCGTCACTTCATTTAGGGCACGACAGTCCACGCACATGTGCATGCTACTGTCCTTCTGCTTTACAAACAACACTAGTGCTCCCCGAGGTGAAGTGCTTGGTTTGATGTAACCTTTTTCTTCTACCTCTTGGATTTGCTTCTTCATCTCGGCTAACTCATTAGCAGGCATCAGATACGGTCTCTTTGCAATCGGAGCAGTGCCTAGCACTAACTCAATTGCGAATTCTATCTCACGGTCTGGTGGCAGATCTGGTAGATCATCCGAGAATACATCAGTGTACTCATTCACCACCTTGACATCTTCGATAGCTAACTCCTTCAGACTATTCAACATAGAAGACTTCTCAAGATAATGTGATGGTTTTGGCTTGAACTCTAGTGTGATCCCTTCGGCATTGGTCAACACTATGGATCTATTGGCACAATCTATCTTGCCTTGGTGTTTACTCAGCCAGTTCATCCCTAGGATGACATTCAAACCTTGAGAGTCTAACAAGATGAGGTTTGCTACAAACTCTACTCCCTCGATCATTATGATCACCTTAGGAAACCTTGAACTAGTCCTCAGCATACCACTCGGTGATTGAACAACCATTGGCAGATTCAAAACTCCAAATTGAAAATTGTGTTTTTCAGCAAAAGACTTTGCAATGAAGGAATGCGAAGCTCCAGAATCAAATAGAACTAAACCATAAATTGAGTTGATCAGGAACATACCGATAACAATGTCTGGTGCATCCTGAGCTTGTTCCATGATGATGTGGTTGACTTTGCCATGTCCAACTGGCTTGGTGTCCGGGGTGCGCTCCCTAGGGTCTGAAGCACTCCTCGTCCTTGCCCTGCCTACGAGGTCTTGACAACAGATCTCAGGTTGAACTTCACTGGTGTGGGCCTGGTGTTCTTCCTGATAGGGCAAGCATTGGCAAAATGCCCCTCTTATCTACAGTTGAGCATGGTCTACCCGCGGTGTTGGTGCGAAAGCCTCCAAATTCAGCTTTGGGAGTCTGATAAGAGTTGTAGGGTACTAGATTGCTTGGTCTTGGTGACCTTGGATTCTTCCCTTTGAAACCTTGGTTGAAGTTGCTCTGCTGACGAGAGCTACCTGCTCCATGGTGACCCTGTTGTGGGGCCTTGCGCTTGCGGTGCTCCTCGAGCTCCTTCCTGGTGTTCTCCTGGAGAATATCCTCGTTCACCAGGTGCTAGACAGTAGGAAAGTCATGAGTGACTACCCTGTCCTTGAGTCTAGGGTTCAACCCATTCAAAAATCACGACGTCTTGACGGCTGTGGTACCAACATCAGTTTTTCCATATCGACCACCAATTGAGTGAAGTGGCTCAGGTACTCTAAAACTATCATCTTACCTTGCTTTAGCTCTAGAAACTCTTTCCTCTTCATTTCCATTATTCCAGCAGGAATATGAGCAACACAGAATGCATCAACAAACTCGTCCCATGAAATGTCCTATGCGTTCTCATGGGTGGCACATAAATTCTCCCACCAGTCCATAGCTATACTTTTGAGCTGGTGCATCATGAACTTAACACGGTCCGGCCCATTACTGTTGGCCAAGTTGAGCTTGCGCTCAATGTCCTTGATCCAGTCATCAGCGTCCAGAGGGCCTGCCGATCTTTCAAAGGTGGGTGGCTTGGTCCTCATAAATTCTGCCAGGCTGGATTGGGGTAGATAATACTGATTCCCTTGGTTTTGGTTGGCCATCTGAGCAGCCATCTATTGGAGAATCTGCGTCTGCATGAATAGGAATTGCTCTAGGTTCAGCGGTGGTGGCGGTGGTGGCATGCACTGTTCATCTTCCTGTGGCAGTTCCTCTTCATTTGGCTATGGCTCAGGTTCCTCTCCAAGAAACAAGGTTCCTCGATGATTGGCTCCTCGTCAGGCTGATCTCTTCCACGACCATAGCCTCGGCCTCCACAACCTCAGCCTCGACCTCGGTCGCGGCCTACACGGGCTCCACCATGTCCTCCACTGGGTGCATCCGTCCTGTTGGGATCTTCAGGGTCAGAACAGACTACAGGGGAAGAAGACTTAACCCTTAACCCAACAAATAGGGCAAACGAATGAAGAATCCAAATAACTCCATTAAAAAGCAAGGTAAAGTGATAGCTACCCACAACAGGATGGTGTGGTCTATCATGGGTTATAGTCAAACATAAATAACTATCGTCTTATTAATATAAGGGGAAGCATTGTGGAAATGGAAACCGGTATAGACGGGAAGGAACTATACTAGTGGTAAGGTCTCTACAGATCATGACTTGCTGTCGATCGTCAAACGATGTAGAGCATCATTGACGGCCATTGTGTTCTCGAGGTTACTCTTCTAGTTGAGTTGTTGCTTACAATGCCCCAGTTGTCGATGTTGCATTGGTGCTGTCTTCACATCTGGGGAAACTTTTAATCTTCGACAGCGGAACTCATTAGGGAATCGTACACTAAAGAAGTTGTAAGGGAAGGATTGCACATTTGGATTTCCAAAAAGAATGAGAGTAGGTTAGATAAGAAATAGATCTTATGAATAGGATGAGAGTAGAATACTAAGAACAGGTGAGAGGTTTCTCAAAAAATAATTTTTGAAGTTTGAATACTAACATCCAGACTAACTAGGGTCACTATCATAGGTCGAAGTGGGCTCTGATACCACTTCTGTGAGGATCTAGACCTAACTTGTAGATCCCCCTGTGTATATCCTCATCAGTCCAGGATCAAGCTGATGAACATGGGCGAATTGATAACATTACCGTGTCAAATTCATTACAAAATTGTCTTCAGACTAGAAGTCACGGGGCTTTAAATAGAGTACTTGATTACATGACTGTTATAAAATTTTAAAGCAGCAAAAAGAAAGCGAGAAACTTGTAGGCTCCATCTCAGCCACAGGCAGTTAACGGAGTTAACGCAACCTCACTCTTCGGGTTCGTCGTAGTAATAGTCGCTGTCAGTGACTTCTACAGTGTAGTCATCTGTCTACTATCATAACGAAACATGTCGATGAGTACTTCGCGTACTCAGCGTGCCCCCTCATAGGGAAACACCTAAACTAATGTATATGAGGCAGCAAAAGAAGGTTGACATAAATAATTTTTTCTTTCAGGGGTTTCACATCAATGTGAGGGTCCACAAGCAAAACATGCGAGTAAGGCATCCAGCCTAAACTTGACCATGGGTTCCAACCACCTATTCACATTTCCAGAACTGGGATAGAAGGAAATAGCAAGGGGGAGAATGATAGGTCCTTGTCATTAGGAATAGGTTATGTGCCATCCATGTCTGTGGATACGGCTAATCGATTAGTTTTACACTCTGTAGAGGTTGTACACTTTACCCACATGACACAATCTCGTCTTGTTGCCACTAGCCGTCGCCAGCGTGGTACACACCCATCGGTGTACCGACAGAGAGATCGTGACGAGGCCTTTTAGCTAATCTCCTCCTGATGCAACATGCCAATCGGGTTTAACACAGAGTTGAGAGTACATCCCCACCCTCTGGCCTCTCATCTGTGTTGAGGTCCTCGTAGCTATGTCCACCCTTCTGTGGTATGGTGATATCGAAACCAAGACTCGACTAACCTACTTGACCAAGTCATTGCCATATAGCATGTGGTCGTATTATTTTCACACTTCTAAAAATCATGACTTTGACCTTATTCAATATAGACGACCAATGGCTTCCTCCACTCATGGGGAATGACCATTTGCTCCTTTAACTCATGATTCGGCTGTCGCCTGTACCTTTTAGATGGTAAGTTTCACCCAGAGTAGAAAAGGAAGAATAGAGAGAGGAAACAACAGGTATCTGGCCCTAACTCAGCGAGGTCAACAATAGTTTCAATAACAAGTGTCATCGATCTGAAGACCATTCCTCTGAGGAGGCAAGTCAAAAAGCATCCTAGGGATAATTTAAGCATGGCTAAGCATCATCTCTACTCTATTTTAAAATATTAAATAATCTACTCAAGGTATCAGATAAAAGGGCGACAAGCGAATAAAGGTACATGTGTGTCAATCGACACGCTAGCTAGGGGAATAAACTAGCATGCATGTTTAAAACAATAAAATATCATGACTTTGAAAATATAGGATCAACATAATTGAGATGAGGGGGCATGCCTTCATTGTTAAGCTGTTGATCTTCGAAGACGGGTCCAACACATCAGCGTCACTCCATAATCATTGTAAAGGAAAATAAAGCGAACACAATAAATAACCACTTCAAAATAAAAATCCAACAGCAAAAGAGAGGTGGGAATCGATGATAGATAGAATGTGTCGAAAATCGGATTAGGGTTTTAAACCTAAGATGGTACTTAATTGGGGTCGTAACTATGTATAATAGATAAATAAAAATAAAGTAAATAAAAAATTATGTTATTACATATTAAATATGATCTAGCATGGCATATTAAGTATTACTGGAAAATAATATTTTAATTATTTTCTATATTAATAGGAAACATTTACCAGAACTATTTAATTAATATAAAATTATTTATTAACAAAATAAAGTATAGCCATGCCAAATGTCATATAAAAGTAAAACAAGGTCCTAAGCATGATACTAATAAAGGAACATATCATGGTTGTACTATAAAAATAAAATTAATGACATATGTGCACTTTTATCAGGGATTTGCAAATAATCATATCTAAGTGAAAAATGTCATAAATTTACAAACCTTAGGTATATACCCAATCACATTAATTAATCAGTGCCTAGATCATGTGTTATTAAATATTACAGCAAGGTTTTAATTTTACAGAAAGGTAATAAACATGAGACTATATATTTGGTACGCGAATATTAACTAGAAACGACATATTAATTATTAGCATGCTCAAAAAGCGATGAACTTTTACCAAAATTTACCACAATGGACTTGATAGTAAGTATTACTCTAAACAAACATTAAATTCACTACTACAGAATTCATTTAATGGGACGCCCCTGTACAGACTTTTTTTGAAGCCGTCTGTACAAATAGTATAACAGACAGTTCCAAACGAAAACCGTCTGAGAAAATGAGCACGAACGGTTCCTAACAAGCGGGACGCTACAGTATAGACGGTTCCAAATTGGAACCGTCTGTACAAATAGCACAGACGGGTCCAAACTGGAAACCGTCTGTACAAATCGAACAGTACATACGATTCTAAGTTTAGAACCATCTGTACAAATCTGTAAATAGCACAAACGGGTCCAAACTGGAACCGTCTGTACAAATCGAACAGTATAGACGGTTCTAAGTTTGGAACCGTCTGTACAAATCTGTAAACAGTACAGACGGTTCTAAGTTTGGAACCGTCTGTACAAATAGATGAAGCAAGGCTGGTTGTACTCTGTTGCCGCGGCAGAAAAACTGTTGATTTTCTTGCCGCGGCAGGAAAGTGGCAGCGTTGGGGAGGGAGTTTGACAGCTTTGATTGTTGAACATTTTTCACGGCTGTGAGCGGGAGGCCAAACTCTACATCTCCAGAAAGTTTGAGCCAATTCTGAGAAAGTCGACGAAACGACTAGTGGAAATCCTGGCCCGAAATCGAAGATTTTGAAAATGGCACCTCGACAAAAGTGCTCGGCAGAAGCTGAGATCAAGGTGGAAAGCAAGTCCTTGACTTAAGCTAACCAAGAAAATAAGAATCACCCAAATCGGAGTCCGGATGGAGGTGATATGCCCTCCGCAAGATAAAAAAAGTAACGAAAAAACTTTTGGAGCCAAAAAGTCCTACTTAGAAGCCAAATTTTGAGGGTCAAGATGCGCACAAGTGTGTACACCTATATTTTTTTCAAATGCGCCTCATTGTTAGCTTCGATTTGAGTGGTCGTGGACCCAAAACGGACTTCGTATGAGAAAGTTATGGCTGTTTTACTAAAACCTCTCAAAGTAGGGTTGGATCTGGACTCAAACTAGCACTCGAAGCTACAGCACAGACGGCTCCAATTTGAAACCGTCTATACAAATAGCACAGATGGGTTCAAATTGGAGCTGTCTGTACAAATCGAACAATACAGACGGTTCTAAACTTGGAACCATCTGTGCTATTTGTACAAACGGTTCCAAATTTAGAACCGTCTGTACTAGAAGCGTCCTGCTTAGTCGTAGGGGCTAGTTAAGAGGAAAAGCGTCCTGCCTTATCGCGTACTCAGCCTAGCTCAGCTGGCAACTCCCCTTGCTTGGACAACACAGGTTGTGGGATCGAATCCCACTGGAAGCATATTGTGCAATTTAATTCTAGTGGTTGGATGGGACGATGCGGACGACGGGATGAGACGCGGCTGAAGGCTAGGCACATGGCGTGATGGGTCATATTTTTTTTATAACACGACATTACAGACGCGTGCTAATCGATTAGTGTAATACCCAAACTTAATGATTAGGGTTTTGACCTGCATTCATGCATACATGGCATCATCACCACCCCCTCCCTTACCTAAACTTAGATGTAATATAATTGTACTTTATAGAATATGTTAATATCTCATCCTCGGTGGGTGATTGTTGCAAACACCAATCAATTTATTTGAACTATTTCGAATAACAATGTCAAAACACCAATCAACTTATTCGAGGAACTCAAATTAACAAAGTCATTAATAAGGGTAGAGGAAGTCATCGAACACTCCGGTGAATCTCTAAACCTAAAATCCTAAAGAAGCTAGAATTAGGGTTTCGTCGATAGAGCCATTTCTAGTGGATGCCAACTCCCCAAACCTCACAAATAGTTCCAAAAGTGCAAACCTTAGTCCCAGGTAAAATTCCAGAATTTTTGGAGAACCCTAAGACCTAGCTCTAGTTCAAATCGTCGGATTAGGTCAAACCCTAGGTTTGAACTGGACATCCATTCAAATGAGCTCCAAAAGGGTTCAAACTTTCACAGTAGCTTGAGAATAATACTTAGAACCTTTGGTAAAAATTTCAAAACATTTGGACAAAGTTTTGCACATAAAATGATAAGAGGGAGGAATCTAGAATAAAGAAAAAGGAAAAAGAAATAAAACCCTAACCTATTCAGGCCGAGGCCCACTAAGCCTCCCCCGCAGGCCGGCCCGTTAACCCCGCGCGCGCGCCCCCTCTGGCTGACAGCCCGGCCCCGCTGTCAGCCTCTCCCCCTCTCTCTGCCGCGCCCCGGGCCGCGTGTCAGGGTCATCCCCTCCACGTCGCCGCCGCCCGCTGGCCGAGCTGGGCGGTGTCCGACCGGCGGTCCGAAGCTCACCGCCCTATTTAAGCCACCGCTCCGACAGCCCTCCGCTTCCCCCTCCTTCTCCCTCAAACCCTAGCACCAGATCCCCTCGCTCCCGAGCTCTTTTCTCAACTCCGGCTGCCTCTGTCTTCAACTCCGACGAGCAATTCCCCGCACCTCGGTGAGCTCCAGCTACTAATTTTCTTCCCCCGAGCCTCCTCACCACCTTCCTCACCTCCCTTGCTCCTCCTTTGCTCAGATCCGTGCCGGAATCGCCGTGCCACCTTCTTCGTGTTCAAGTCCGCGGCTACTCCGACGACCTCCCCGAGCTCGTTCTGGTCCTCTCCCTCCTCCATCTTCTACAGCCCTAGCTTCCTCGCTCCCTCCTGAACCTCCCTCACTCCCTTTCCTTGCAGATCTGTGCCTGGAACGCCTCGACGCCGGTGACCCGAAGCTCCCCGCCGCCCCTCGCCGTCGCCAGCACGCCTCCGACCTCCTCAGCCCTCCCCGACCACCGAGGCAAGCTCAGGGTGAGCCTCCGGGCCTTCCGCCACCTTCCCCGAGTAGATCTGAGTCCCCAGGCGCTCTGGAGCTTAGCTCCGGCGAGTCTCCGGTGAGCACCGCCGTCGGAGCTTCGTCTCCGGCCGGTCCCGAGAAGAGAGAGAGAGAGGGTGGGTGCGGGGTGGACGCGTGGAGCTCTCGGGTTGGTCCCCCGACCACCCGAGTCGCTGACCAAAGGGACCCACGCCCCGCTGACGTGGATTAAGGGGTGGAATCCCCGGGTAGTCTCTCGGGTACACGAAGGATTTACAGATCTGGTCGGGTAGGCTTCGGGTGTACGTAGCAATTAGGTTTTGAATTGTTTAGGGCAGGTTTTTGCTAAAATTTCAAACATGCATAACTTTCAAACCACTCGGCCAAATTTGGAAATTTTTATATATTTGGAAACCTCATGAAAAGCTCTACATTTTGGCTGAATCAAAAATTAGTTTTGGTCACATGCACAGAAGGATACTTGGGGTAGAGGTCTTGCTATTGTCGAGGATCCGTAAACCCTAGTTTCGCAATCCTAACTCCGATTACGACGAGCTTTGTAGTTCTGGGGTCCTTGCGAGATTCTCTACGACTTAGAGCCACTGGAAGTCCCTTAGGAGCCCATGCATGGTGTAACCTTGTAGGGTGCTAGTATTAGCCCTTTTTCCGTCGTCGTACTCGATACTTCGTAACTTGATGTTCGTAGCTCCAAATTAAATGATTCCAATTACGTTAGTCTTATGTTCCTAAAGCCTTTCAAACTAAAAGCAATTGAGTTCATGACACCTCAACTTGAGCAACCCATACCAAACCCTAGCTCGTAATCGGATAACCCTTAAAAGTGCATGTAGGTTAGGGCAACCCTACTATCTCCGTATGTTCAACATGAAAAGCCCTCACCAACGTAAACACAAACATCAGCACCTTGCTAGACATCTAATACTTGCATTAGTCTTCATGCATACATGCTGGTTATTTACATTATCGCTTATTCTCGATATTCGACTTCCTTGCACTAGAACTCGAAGAAGGAGACCCTGAGCTCACGACCTGACGCAAGATCAAGAACAGTTCTACGAAGGCAAGCAGAGCTTGTTGCATCTTTTATTTGTTCAGTACTTGTTCTTACTTATCTATATGTGATGTGGGATTGTTACCTAGAAGGTGTGGTCGAAATCGGTTAAACTAGCATGACTAGGGTATGCGGTGAATTAGGTCTGGTCATGGTTGAGGTTAAACCGATGAACTAATTACTTGAACATATTGAAGTGAGATGTGAGAGTCGAAAGGAAAGTGTCAGATGGATAAAGTTGGTATCACTGGAGTAGCATGTTGCGACCGGGGGAAGAAGTTGTCGCGATACCAACCCTGAGGTGACTCCATCGTGATTACTCCCCTTGTCACGCGTGGACGTTAGCGACAGCGATGCTGGGGTGTAGTTGAGGTAAGACTAAGACCCTTGTGAGGCTGGCTACCTCCAAGGGATAAGGCACTCTTTGCACTCAGGGTGATCGTCTGCCGGTAACGGTCCGAGAGATTAAATTGAGGTGTGGTTGTGATGGTACACTGTCAATGTGGAGATATTGAGATGAGATTATCGCCCCACGTAACTGGGAGCTTATGTGAATATTGTCCCACGTAACTGGGAGGTGGCAAGTGAGCCACTGAGTTTATATTTTGAGCACATGTGACTAGTTGTTACCATCACGCCCCCTGAGTTGAGATATGTGAAAATCTGAGTTGTTGGTGATCACATGTTATTCCTCGTGATGTTGGTAAATTACTGGTATGGTCTAGATTTTGTTAATCGTATATGCATCATGCTTAATTATGTCACACTAGTATGTTTAGGACATCTAATCAAGCACGAATAAGACTTGCGAGTACCTTGTACTCACCTAGGACTTTCCTAGATCATTGTAGGTGAGCCAGAGGTCAAAGAGTTCTTCGATGATGTCTAGTGCATGATTTCTATTCCTTGGTTGGCTATCGACCCAGGGGTTTCTGTGGATTTTGGTCAGCGGTCATCGCACCGTTGTGGGTCTCATTACTGTACTTCCGCTGTCGTTTAACTTCTCCGTACTCGGATATGTTTCCGGTTATGGCCGGCTGGTGTAAACTTAAAGTCCGATGTGGATAATTAGCTTAATATCGTAATGTAAAGTTTGTGCTGTGATATCCGAGTGGTTACTTGCGGTTGTCCATGTACCATGCGTGTATGAGATGAAGTATGTGGATAACTGTGCAGAGGTATTGTTGCGTGCTAGGGTTGCGTTTCGTGATGGTAGAGGTGAGCGAACCACTAGTCCTGGGTAGCTTTGGTTGAGTCGATCCAGGGGACCCGTCCCGTACTCGTTAAGCCTCCTACGACCGTCACGCCTCGCGCTGACGGCAGAGCAGAGCTGGATCCTCCCAGAGTCGCACGTCGTGGCTAGGTTAGGTTGAGGGGATGCGTATCCCGGGCTCTAGTCCTCCTATGACTGTCGCGGAGCGCAGGTTTATCACGCGGTCTTACCTCTTCACCGGTATTTGGAATCTACATGTGGTTTGGGAAAGATTGGTCGCTTCCGGCCGGCTCGCACGTGGCGGGTGTCGGATCGTTCCACCTTGGTGCGTACGGCGCAGGTACCGTGCCACCTGGCTAGCGAGTCCTTCGGTCCTTGGTGACTTCGCGTTTCCCTAATCATATGCGGATTCTGGGTCCCTGACAACTTGGTATCAGAGCCGAGCTGACCGTAGGAAGCCAATTGCAGGTGGTCGTTAGATAGGGCTTCCGCTGCGCCAATGGGCCAGAAAATTATTTAAAAAGTTAAACCCTATGTTTAAAGTTAATAAGTAGATTGCTTTTTATTCCTTAACCTCCTCGCTCTTAGTTCTGGATGTTCTTCCCTATTGCATTTGTCTTTCTTGGTGTGACTAACCGTATCCTCACTAAACCTAAAATTGTATAGGATGGTGTACAATGTTGTGACCGACCCACATCAGCTTGGAGGATGGGCTACCCTGTTATGGAGGATGTTGGAGTACCTTGGAGTGCCGCAGGAAGACCTCCCTGCTTTCCACGCCAAGACATATAAAGTTCACGGGAAGACTCAGTTTTGGATGGGATGGGTCACAGTGAGAGTCTCGGATTTGGATCAGACCTTTACAGCACCCAGACCAGGTGATGCGGACGCCCGAATGGAAGCCTCAAGAAAAGCAGTTCTCCACCTACGTCATCACTTTGATGAGATCTTCCTATTCTCCCCTTTCCGTCTCATTTCTCAGGTTACTGATGGGGGCGCCAGCATTTTGGTACCAGCGCCCAGCGACGATGAGGAGGATGAGACTGAGATGGAGACGGCCAATCACATTGTCTCTGCGGAGGTAATGCACGATAGGTTGTATCGGGATTATGGAAATGCTACTCGAGAGGTGGAACGGCTGACAAGAGTTAACCGCCAACTTCGTTCGGAATTACGCCGGAGATATCATGTGCCGGATGAAGATGAGTCCTGTGGAGAGAGTCCTTTTGTTCCAGTACAAGAGCCGACCCCAACTCCACCCAGTACGGCCAATCAACCTCAGAGTTCTGGAGCAAAGCCACGGAAAAGGATGACCTCCCGACAGTACCTTCGTCTCTTCACCCCAAAACCCTTAGAAGGAGATACCTCGACACCAGCCGCTTCAGTTCCCACTAATGAAGCCGCTGCAGAAGAAGAAGAGGAAGAGGACCCTGAGGAGCGTGTGTGGTACACCACCAGCAACCCACCGACCGACGAAGAGTAGGAAGAACGCTTGGAGAATAGCAATGGAGGCTTACGAGACCTGCTAACTTAATGAAGAAGCTTCATAAACCCCTAGTAGTGCTGTACGGATTTCAGAATTAGGTAGAAGGTCTCATTTTGTGGTGTAAGTCGAACCAAATCCTAGGATTAAGATATCTTGAGGACATGTAATTGGGTATTAATGGCTGCAAATTTGGCATCTTGTAACGTTATTTCACCATAGGGTGATCTAAACCGCAGCATTTCTATGAACCCAGTTGATCGTATTAATGCATTCAGGCATTAGCGTCAACTTCCTTGCAATTGTTTTGTGCCTCATTTTCTCGTGAAAGTGTGTATGAAACGATGAGCCGTATCTTTGGTTACCTTGTTATACCCTTGGGGAAATACTCTTGACTTCCCAAGTTTTTCCACTCCGTTATCTCACCCGGTGTCTTCTGATTTCAGCAACATGGCATCCGGAACCTGTGGAGCTGCTCGCCGGGCGCCGTGAGCGCGAAGAAGAAGAAGTACCGCCCCCTCCCCAGCAACCCAGTATCACGGACTTGCTCATGACCAGAACAGGATTCTGGAGCAGCTGGCGTGCAACCAAGGCGCGGGGGGTGGACAAGCCCGAAGCGGCCTATCAGACTTCCAACGGACGCAACCACCAACCTTCGACCGAACCGACAACCCTCTGGAAGCTGATAACTAGATTCGGATAATAGAAAGAAAGCTCCAACTAGCCCAGTGTGCGGAAGCCGATAAGGTCAGCTTTGCCTCTCACTACCTGGAAGCTGGCCGTTTGGTTGGGCTGCAGATTTTTTCAGTGAAAGCTGCTGAAAAGCCCAACCCAAACACCCCCTTAGTCATGTAGCATTGGCTATGTTGGGTTTTCTCTTATTTGGTTACAGACAGGGCTTCCCATTTATTGGGTTGAAAATGGACGATGCGTGGAAGCCGTCCTATACTTGGCATAAATACTGTGACTGACCCAAACTAAACTACGTATCCGCAAAGAGACACTTCTCAGTGATTTCTTCATTCCACCTTACATGTCCTTCAAATATTTGTGTTTGCTTTTCATTATTACCGGCTTTGATCTGTTGCAATAATATTTGTACCGAATACCGATCTCTCACAATTCATGTCGTTTGTAATGCTGTATTTGCTTTTGAGTTGCCATTTGATTTGTTAGGAAAAAGTGTGGTCACAGCCTCACAGGTCCAAGACACATTCAAGCAGATGGACACTGCAGCAACAGACCTTGAATGCTTCCAAGAGCTGAAGAAACAGGAACAGGTGGCTGCTTCCTATCGTGTCAGAAATTAAAGCATTAGAACACTCTTCAAAGCCGCTATGGTGATCTCTTGTCTGGTGACCAGACGATCCAAGAACAGCTTGTGGGAGCATAAGAGGCAATTTATGATGCAAGAGGAAATAGAGGCACACAATCGTGCTCAGGAGGAAATTGCAGCACAGAATCTTGCTCATGAGGAGGAAGTTGCAGCACAAAATCGTGCTCTGGAGGGCAAGTTGCAGCACAAAATTGTGCTGCTGAGGAAGAAACTGAAAAGAAGGATCATATTGCTGAAGAGGAGTTAGGACAGGTGAATAAGATTACTGATGAAGCTGCGGGAAGCAAACAAATCAATGAGGATCTTATGGATGTGGACAATAGTAATGTGGATGGCCAATTCGTTGGTCCTAATCCTCCAGCACCAGATACTCAAGGGGATAACGTTGTGGCAGTGGCTTCCAACGCTCAGAGTGGTAACAATGCTACCCTGGATGATGGAGCTTGTCACAAGATTGATGCATCGAAATTAGAAGGTCAGGATAACACCGATGGCAGCGTGGCTGTTGATATTGGTAATCTGGACGAGAGCAAGAATGAACTTCCAACTGTTGGTTCCAGTATAGACGAAGGAAATACTGCTGCATCTTCAAATCATGCTGTCAATAATGAGCAGAAAGAAACGGTTCCTGAATAAAATACTGTTTCTTGTACTCAATGTTGGAGCTATTGAAGATGATATCTTAAAGAGAACAGAGACTGTCAAGTACACTTTATGCAATCTTTATGCGTTGTTAGGATAACGGAGACGATAGTAATGTGGCACAAACCATTGGTGAAGCCGATAGAAAGAACCGAGATTCTTTTTCCTGCATGTTGCGCTCATTCCCGTGCGTGGACCAGCTTCCTGACCATGTTTATTTTACCAACTCTCTTTGGGGATTCGTGTTTCTATTGACCCCCAGCTTTGATGCCACAAAACTGCTGTATAATCTTCTATCTAAAAGAAAAAATGAAGTGAATTTTGGGCGTGTGGCGAGTCATGCAAGTATCTGTGTTTCTGCATTTTGGTGACCATTTTTCAGTAGAAGTCCAGTAGCAGCTGGAAGGGTTATGAATTGCAGTTGCACTTGACACCGAGTTTAAGCTCCGAAGTTTCACGAGACACAAGGAATGGTTTTGACTTTAGGACTTCAGCTTAGACTGACACAGACTTGAACCCTATCAAAAGAAGGTCCAACTCTGACGCTGTTAACTTATGTATAAGCGCTTTCAGATGAGTACTCTAAGTGTGCATCATAAATCGTCTGAACTGTGCCATGCTGTTAGATAGCTTTGGTTCAAAAGGCTCGTTTGGATCGTGGGAAATTAAATCGGTATCATCAATTGTATGAAAAGCCAAAAAACAAGGTCTTAGTATCAAGGAAAAGAACTCGAGAAACAAAATTCTTACAGCTCCACATTCTACAGATTGCTATTCTGGAGAAAGTTCATTCCGCTGCATGTTTCAAATGAGCAAGAACTGGCTGTTCCAATGAGAAAACTCTTTAGCGCTAGCTCTGCATCTGCACAATGCCTATATACTGAAGGAACATAGCTATGTATGTATCTCAATATATACACCAAATGAAACATCCTCCTTGTTCCTCCAACTGCATCTTTGTTGCTGGTGCTAACAAGAACTATGCCTGTTGTGCATGGTTTTCTTCATCATCTCCAGGATCGTGGCAGCCTTCCTCCTTGCCCTTGGAGTTCCATTCTGTGCAAGAAAAGCGAGCGAGCCATTCATGTTCTCATCTGCCTCGACCTCCTTCAGCTTTGCCCGATTGTACATACAGATTGAGAAAAGAACTACCGCTGCGTTCTCTTTGCTGCGTTTGCAGTCACTCTCCCTTATCGCGTGTAGCATGCAAGTGGCACCGCCAAACTCCGTCATCAGTTCTACCATGTCACAGTTGCTTGATAACAAAGCAAGTATAGCCAAGGATTCCTCAACAAGTGACTGATCTCCGATGGCTCTCATCGCAACATCAACGATTCCAGTCCTTGTAGCTATTGACCTGTTCTCATGGAGCAGACAAAGATTGAAAATCGCTGATGCCGCATCTTTTTTTGCTATGATGCTGCCATGCTCAAGAAGATCAATCAAAGGTCCCATTGCCCCTAACTCACCAATCTTCTCCTTGTTGGAATCAAGAGCTGACAGAGTGAAGATGGCAGCTGCAGAGTTGCTGCGGCTCCCCATGTCTCCCGATTTTAGTGCCCATATGAGAAACGGGATCACATCTGGGTCATCACCAATTATCTTCTTATTACTATCATGTAGTGAGAAGTTGAGAATTATAGTCACCATGTCCTCCAGTACTTGTGGATCATTTTGTAGTCCTAGGGTAGATAACCGGGCAAAGGTCATTTGTGAGATGGAATCTGGCCTTTCTTCTAAAACAGCTCTGAATTCACTGCTACGCTTGGTAAGCAGCCGGAGATCCTTGATTGCTTGCTTCCGTTCAGCACTGTTTGATGATGAAGTTATTTTATTGAATATTGCATCAAATGTTTTCTGCTCACTGTTGGTAACATGATCTTCCTCTTGGTTCTCAAGCTGTGGCAGGGCGAACCCATTCTCTGTGCACCACTGTGCTATCATGGTTCGAATGAGGAGGTTAGGAATGAGAGTTGTGTTTAAGAGCACTTGCTGGGTCTGCGGGCACATCTGATTCCCTCATTAAACCACTCCTGGATGGAGCGACGATCATAGGTCTGCATGGGAGGAGCAATATGATCAGTCGTTCATGTCTCTTTAACTAAGCACACAAGGTTCTCACGCAAAGCAATGAGGTAACAAGGTTAAATGTGCCCCAGACAGTGTGTATCCTGGTAATGTATGCTATATATTGTTAAGCTTATGTTGTTCCAGACTTCCAGTCAACATTGTCACCATATGAAAACCCGAATATTTCCCTAGAGTCTCATGAAATTCAAATCAACAATATGAAACTATATTTACATTTGACTGGTCAAAAGACGAATGAGTACAAGTATTAGCACTAAATCTAGTATTAGGGAACAAAAATAGTACAAGTACGGTATATTATATGTCAAATCTTCAGAGGTGCATGTGACGTCGATGTCAAAAGGCATCATTCAGTTCACATGCTTCACATGGTCAAAGCCTGAATATTTTTTGGAATAAAATATTATTACTTAATCAATTTATTTATTATTTGAGTAGTACCTACCAAACAAGTATAACATGGATACAAAATTGACTTCAACAATCATTCAATTCACATGCTTCACATGTAAGAAATCAAACCAATTCCAGTATGTGCTAATTACTGGAGTTGAACGAAATCAAATCTTGATCTGTAACTTCTGAAATTTTTTGTGCATTGGTGAGTGCAAAAAAAACAAAAACAAAAACAAAAACAAAAACAAAAGCAAAGAAACAAATAAACGTAAGATTTGCATTCTTCCATTCACACACTCCAGTATGCAAATCAAGTAATGTAAACCTTTACTGTAATTACAGATACTAATTTTTCCATATCTAAGCAGAGCTGCCACCGATAAGCATATCAAAGATTAGTTGAAAACTTAACCCATTATGTTGCAAACAACAGACACTAGTAATTAGATAAGATCCTAATCTTCAGAAACCTGAATATACCAAATTGCAGTTGCTCAATGCATATACAGCATTGTACTGTTGATCCAAATCCAAGCACGGCTGCTACTGATCAATTATTAATTTAGTTTAAAGCTAACCAATATGCTGTAACCACCAAGACTAATAATAGATACAAGAACCTAATCTTTGAAAGAATAAACGGACGATATCTTGGTACTGATTAGAGCAGTACTAACAGGCAACCACCATGTTTTATGTATACTTCTAGCGGGAACAGTACATCAATTCAGCACAGGAGAAACAACGTACACAAATTCCAAGAAGGGACAGGGTGTAAATATTTTCCAATTATGATGCATTCCGGCGATTCACACTACGAATCAAGAACAGTAAGTGATCACAATTATGCTCAAGAATTGAAAGTTTAAAGCCCACAATGATAACGAAATCATGAGCAGTAATTGAGCACATTTACGCTCAAGAAACAAACAACGTAGCAACGACGGATTCTTGACAGCAATGGCGAATCCAAACTAGCTAGGAACACCCCAAAATTAGCGAAAGAAGCACGCCTGGTCCTCACCTGCCCGGACTCGACGACGACGGGGTCTCTCATAATATTGGACGAGATCGGGCACAAGAAATGCGCCGGCACGGCCTCCGCGTCCTCCGCAGGCCGCGTCTCCTCTCCGCCGGTGCCCTTCCTGCTCTCGCCGACCTCCGCCTCCCGCAGCGCCGCGAGCGCCGCGGCCGCCTCGTCGAATGCATCCGCGCCGGAACCTCCGGAGGTGACGGTTGCCACGAGCCGCCGAAGCTGCCTCCGCAGAGCCGTCGATTCCTCCTCCACCGGCGCTGGCTTCGCCATTTCGAGGGGAGGCGAGGGATGTATGCGCCGCGCCGCTGGGAAGGGGAGACGGGTGGGAAGTTTTAATTAATTAGCGGGTTTTTGCGTGGGGCCCATGGACACCCCGGCTCGCCACGTGTGATATGCTGATACTGTAAATATTGCGCCCTGAGAGCAAGGAAGTAGCGGTTGGTAGGTAAGATGAGTTGACTTAAATGCCCCGTTTCACAGTATTTCACACTTTCGACTAATGTGAAAGGGGACAAAGTAACCCTTAAAAAAATGAGATAGTAATTTATGGTCTCACGGGCAGGGGGTGTACTTGAAGCAAATACTTGAGTCATTATCTTTCGGCTATTTATTTTAGATATTAGCATAGTTTTTAATATGCATCTTTGATCGTTATTTTTTATATGTATTAGTAAAAAAATATAAAAATCTGTATTTCAAAAAAATATAAAGATACTATTTTTCTTTTACCAATGAAGTCTTTTTAACCTATTACTATTCAAAGTTAGAAAAGTTTAACTGACACTTTCTAAAACGTCGTCTATTTCCAAACGGACGTAGTATTTGTTTCCACAATTTTTCTCCGATACGACCTCAGAGCGGATAACACCGGACACGAATACGAATACGAAGATAAATAGTATTGGTCACGAATACGATACGAATAACTAACGAATTTGGTACGGTGACGAATATTTTGTTAAATATCGTGTCAAAAACAAAATTCATATATCACACATATAGGAAATAGAATAGCCAACCATACATGTCCAAAGTGCAACAATTGTATCAGTTTAGCAAGAGAATTCAACCAATAGTCAAGTTAACACTAGTTCAACAAGTGCATCAATAGACGACAATAGTACAAAATAATACGCTGAGTCTTTCAAATATGAATCTGATCGGATTATACCATTTCATGAAGTCTTCATAGGTTCTACCATTTTAGTATAAAAATACCATATCTTCTGTAAAAAAATAAAATACAAGGGAGGTGGTGGTTTACATACCTCAGTAGTTAGTAATTCAGATTCTATGATATGCAAAAAAGAGAAATTAAGATACTATCCGGATAATATCTGAGGAAATATGGGTAATATTGAATATAGTCGGATAGTACTCAAACCATATTCTGTGAAAAATAAAACACGAGCGAGGAGGATGATTATATAACTTAATATTAGTAATTCAGATACTATGATATGCAAAAAAGAGTAATTTAGATACTATTTGAATAATATCCGAGGAAATATGGGTAATATTGAGCGTGGTCAGATAGTACTCAAACCATATTCGTTTCCATATTTGGGATATACTATTCATATTCGACACCGTATTCGACAGATATCCAAAAAAACTAACTGAGACACTATAAGTAATGAGACGGTGGCCCGATCTTTTGATAAGACAAAGGTATAGTTGGATCATCAAGGTCAACCTCACCAAATCAATAGCTACCTTTGTCTCATCGAAGGTCAGGCTACCGTATCATCAAGTGGTATTAGAGCTCAAGTTGATCGGTGACAGTTTACCCTTTTTCGTCCTATCGTCCAGAAAAGCAAAAAAACATAGTAAATTAGATTCATTTTCCCCCCTGTCCAAACCAAACTGTGTCTTTGCATCTATCTTTCAGTAATTTTGCATCGTTGAATTTGTGTTGCATTGTCGTGTCACGTTGCTGGTCATAGAGTAGAATTGGTGTCTAGTTTGTCGCGTCTTGCATCTTGCTGCCATTGCCATCGCCACCATCTTGTGCGGATTAGATTGTTTCGGGGGAAGAAGAAGAGTCCAGGGCAAACACAATTCCTATTAGTTTCAGACTCCAAAATTCAAATTATTCGGATTGGGCTCAAACTCTGCCCTTTGGGAGATATATATGTGCTAATCTTGCCCCCAAAATTTCAGCTCTTTTCATGCATCCAAATTCCCTGCAAAAGGCACCAAAGTCCTGATGTGGCAAGAAAAGTAGCAAATTTACTGCCGCGGCAAGGTACTAGTTAAAGAGTCCAGATCCAATACTAGCAAATCTGCTGCCGCGACAAGAAAAATCTATTGTTGTTTCTGTCACGGCAACAGCGCATCAACCTTCCTTATTTCATCTCTGCCATAGCAAGCTTTGTGCTAATTTTTTCGCTGCCACTTCTGAGACTTTTGTTCTATTTGATTTTGATTGATTGAGTGGGTTTTTGAGAGAAAAAATAAAAAAATAAAAAAATCTCAGAGATCTTTTGCCACTCATCTTTTACAGGTTTAGTATCTTATCTTTGGGGTACTTCCATTACTGCTTATTGAGCTTCGCTTATATTATTTGTAGGGCATTGATTATCTTTTCATTGGTCTAGCTAGCATCACCAATGACTAATACTTTAAACATTTATTCAACTTGTATTTGCTGCATTGATAGTTGCTATGAATTGCTACCATACTAAAGCCAACCAAGCTCCACCTTCCTATATTGTACTTTGTTCGATCACCTTGGTAATCGTTATATTAATCTTTTGATCATCTTTGACACTGCTAAAGGCCGACAACTACTGCAGCACGGTAAAAACTGGTAAGAGCTTGGTGTTTGCTATAGATTATTGAGATTCCTCCCACCCAACACAGGAATATATACTTGTGATTTGTTTTTTTGTCTTTTACTGACAATGACAGATTACGAAGTAATCAATTCTTGGTCTACATCCATAGTGGGAGATGTACCATATCCTAAGACAAGCGCTCCTTCATCACCACTACGGCAAGTACGACAACCATCATGAAAGGTACCCAAACGTGAAAAGGTACATGATCATGTTGTTTCTACGCCTATATTTGATGGTTGTAATAGGCCCGGTATCTATCTTGATTGGGAATTAGAACACAATGAAATATTTGCTAGCCATGTTTTTTCTAAGCATAAGTATGGGCTGCTATTGGTACATTTAGTGATTTTACTTCTATTTGGTGGGATGAATATTGTTGATTATACTCTGATTATATACCTTCTACTTGGGATGATTTAAAACTTGCTATGAGATATAGATTCGTACCTTCATATTATACACATAACATGATACGGAAATTGTAAAATTTACAACAAGGTAGTGATACTGTGGATGAATATGATACCGTGGATGAATATTATAAAGTTTTACAAACTATTTTGTTTTGTTGTGACATAGAAAAATGTGAAGAAGCTACCATGAATAGATTTGTGAGAGGCTTGAACCATGATATTTATGATATACTTGTGCATAAATAATACTATTCTATCAATCGTTTATTCCGTCTTGCTTGCAAAGCTGAACAGGAAATAAAGAGATAGATACATGAGGCAAGCAAACGCCTGTTACAAGTCCTCACATCATGAGTTGCTTTAGTTGACCCTTCTAGTGCAGTACCAACCTTTGTTGTCGCACCCGCTGATGTGAGAGTCACACTGTCTCACTCTTGTGACCCATCACCCCTGACAGTACCTACATCATCTGAGTCGAGCTTGTAAGGTAAAGGTACTACTTCCATTGCTCCACATGAGATTGAGGCAAGCCCCGATGAATTAAATACTTCATGTATTGAGTTAAATGAATTGCCCGCTATTTTGATCACACCACCTATTGTAGATGATTGTTTTGCTGATTTGAGCTTGCCCTGTGATCACATAATTGAAATACCTGCTGATATATGTGCACCATGTGAAACTCATGTTTTATATACTGGTTTGGGTACACAAAACATTGATATCGATAATATGAATTCTGAAATTTTAGATTTGGGTGTGCCTAATGTTCCTCTAGATGATAACCGTATTGTTTTATGTCCCAAATAGTGATATTGACTCTACTGCTTTGGTTGCTTCACATGCTGAGAATGGTTGCTATGATAGTCTAGCAGTGCTAAAAGTTGAGCCTTGTGAATTGAATGATTCTGAGATAGGTTGTGATAAGTTAGTAGCACCTAAAAAGAAACTTGATGCTATATTATCTAATTTATTGTGCTATATTAATCGTGATATGCCTATGCAATTGTCACATGCTTTAATAAAAGTTTCTGAACTTATAAGTTTACCTTCATGGAGTTCCATCTATACTCCGTGCTGTCAAATTAATGTGATTGGATAATATAATATAAATTGTGGAATTTTAGTGCATAGCTTTTGCATTACCCATGCTGAAATTATTGATAAACTTACTCGTTCTGACGATGATCGTTTGCAATTGTTTATCTCATCGACTTTGCAAATGTGAGAATTTCATCTAAAGACTTATGTTACATGCTACCATAAATTTTTGTGTTCCTCCACGTCCTAAAATTCAGCACACTAGTGATAATCCTTTCATTTCTTTGAATGTGCATTCGCATCATTTTCGTGGTGTATACTTGAGAAATACTATGATGGATATCCATTCAAATGCTTCACTTATAATTGCAAAGCTAGTTGCAATACTTATTGTCTAGAAAGTTTTAATAAGCTCATGATTCCATTTGATACTACTCATCATCAAAACAAGTTCTTCACTTATACTTGTAAATTAAGTTGCACCAATGATTGGATTTATAAGAATGATATGTCACTCTCCATGTTTTCAAAATCTACCCAGGTGTATCACAGTTTTAATTATGGTTTTGATATATTTGCTAACCCTGAAGAGCTAAACATACTAGATAGATACATATATGATGCGTACATATTTTCTTTGCTCTTTGATAGTTTTCAGCTTATGCAAAGCCGAGGACGGCTTTGTTTTCAAGGAAGGGAGGATGATGAGGACATGACTCCATGGATACACACGCTGCTAGCTCTAGTTCCATTACTTCAACTACTTCTCAAGCCATAAAGAACAAAAGGAGATCCGTCAAAAGCTTTAAGAACATGTGAGGATTCAAGTTCAAGCTCCACATGATGAGACGGTGGCCCGATCTTTCGGTGAGACGAAGATAGCTAAAGGTTTGGTGGAGTTTGAACTTGACGATCCGACTATACCGTATGCGACGATACGCCTTAGCAATTGCTAAACTAACCTCCGATGGTTATTGACCTTGCTGTAGGCACGATCAACCTAAACAACGAAGTTTGAATTCCTGCAAGCAACCAACGAACCAGTAAGAACTATGATAAATTTCAATATGAAATTGCGAGTATTAAATTGGTACAAGAGATAGAAAACAGTGTATTGGGATTCCACTAGCGATCTAAACAAGACAGTAGTCCTACACAACTTATAGATGCGATAATGTAGCAGCAGCTAAACAACTTAATAAAACCCAAAAACTAAAGGGAGAATCCTAAGGGGTATATAAAGAGACGATGTGGTATGTTTCAGACACAGTCCCGAATGGTTTTGATAATGGCGTCGTGCTCGTGAGGAATTTGAAGGTGGGTTGGACGGTTGGAGAGAGCACAAGATAAGATTTCCAAAGCGTCCAAGATCACCCAAATCGGAGTTCATATGCTCGAAGCATAGTCATATGAAGTCAAAATTGTCTCAGCAATCCAAATCAGAGTCCAGATCTTGTGGGACTTGATCTCTAGCTCTTCTTGGCCAAAAAGTGACGTGTGAAGCCTTCTTAAACAACACCAATTCATGTGGGACATGGTCATAATCACATGAACTCTATTCCCTCCTCCTGAGAGTATGAACTTGAATCCTCGCATGTTCTTGAAGATCTTGACAGACCTCTTTTTGTTCTTTATGGCTTGAGAAGTAGTTGAAATAGTGGAACTAGAGGTGGCAGCGGGTGCATCCATATGAGTCATGTCCTCATCAATAAGAGTCTATCGGTCAGTCGGTAACTATTCGAACCAATTGTACCTTGCTCATAGGGGCAATTTAGAAATGGTTGCCTGGGATTAGAAAAGAGCAAATATTTTGGAGATTTGCATAAAAATGCTAAATGTTATGAAAGGGAGGTAATCCTCAACTTTTGTTACCCATAAATATTAATTATGTATCTTTTTTGTGTTCACAAAGATAAAGATGACTGCTTTCTCTTGTACCGATATACATGATTAAGAAACTTTACGAAAGACAACTAATATAGTGGTGAAGCCGTTATCTCATGTATTTAATGTTGTTGTCTCTTAGGGTCAATTTGGTTGGAGGCATAGCATGGATAAATGGGTTAGAATGATCTATCTTTTTTAAGGTTGTTTTTATATATGTTTGGTTGGAGAGATAGTATAAATAAGATTAGACAACTTTAATAAATATTTTTAAAATATCCTGGATAGAATGAAGCCGTCACTCTTATCTAATCACGATCATTAACCTGAGACCCTTATATCTCAAACAAGCGGACCATTATATCTCTCGAATCGCATTTATGGCTACGTTCTCTCTCTTCTGTTCGGGACGATACGCATGACAAAGAGATGATTGAGATCAGACCATTGTATATGTGAGATGTTCAGAAGTAGTAGGTTCAAGGATAGTCAAATTCTTTTCTGGTGATTGTGTTATGTACAGGTTCAAGGATAGTCAAATTCTTTTCTGGTGATTGTCTTATGTACACCGCACTGGCTGTGCATTCCTGATCAATGCCGTGGAGGTGTATACTTGAAACGGGATTGCTAATAAGTACGCAATGGCTCTAGTGCTAGCAAACGGCATGATGGGACCAATCACTTTTGTGCTGGTCAACAATAGGATTCCCGCATGCAGGGGTCGAACAAGACGGGCGGCAAACTCTATTTTTACTATTTTCTTTTGCCTCATATCTAGTCTCTAGTGCACTTACATATTTTTTGTGGTGCCAAGCAAAGTTGAAAGTGTTTACGTGAAAAAAATATTGAATTCTGAGTTCAAAGTTTGAAATTCAACTTCAAGTGAAGTTTGAAAATCCAATTCCGAAGTTTCAATTTTTTTCAGGTAGCAATTTAAAATTTTGAGCTGAGAGTTCAAAAAATTCGATTAGATAGTTTGGACATCCAAGTGGAATGTCCAAAATTTAAAGTTAAAAATTCGTAAGTACAATTGTTTGGGTTAAAAGTTCAAATTTGGGAGTAGAAAAATGAAGCTCATAAGTCAAAAATTAAAAAAAAATTCCCGCAACTCTACTATTTTTAGGTGGTGGACGGGAGTGTGAAAAAAGAAGGGTCATGATGGATGGAACAAGAGTACAAGACTATGTAAAGAGCATAATGTCTGCTACATGCTAACTTACGCACATTCGCTTATTAGACTCCCCTACTTGGATTGGGTAGTGAAAAGAACTTAAGACCCATTTATCAATAGTTCAATGAAAGTATTTCTATGAGGGCTCCCATTCTAGCCTTCTCTTTCTCTCTCTCCTTACCCTCTTGACAGTTGACACTTCAGCTCTCTTCTTTCCCTTCCTTGCCGCCTCCTCTCGCCCGTACTTCGTCGGTCTCGCTTGCTGAAGAAGCCGCGGAGAGGGGTCCAGCTCCCTCTCGACCTCTTTATATATCCATGGAGTGGAAGGTCTTGTCTTTAGTAGTGTTGCCTTAGGCGTCCTTGCATTCGCATCCGGCAAGGTGTACACAACGAAGAGTCCTCCGGTCGCCCTCGAGCTTCGCCTCTTTTCTTGGCTATGTTCTCTAGCGAGGGGGTGCGTTTTGTGGCGAACTTCAATAAAGAACTCCTCTACAATCTGGAAGTGGCCCTTGCCGTCGTCCTAACTTGGATCTTCGCAAGAGCTCATGAAGGTGGTCCGGGTGGCGCCGCGTCTGAGCTCTCACTCCTCGCTAGTGTTGGCGACGGTTTGGTGCTCGCCCCTCATGTTGCTCCATCTCCCAATTCTCGCTTGTTCTTCAATAATTCCCCTGACATAGTTATTCTCCTTTCACTTGCTAGGTGGTTGGTAGCAACGTGCCCTCGGAATCGTGTCTGCTACCACCGTTTTGTGCTAAATTTTATGCATCAGGCAGTCCAAGTACCTCTAGTTTCGTTGCTGATAGAAGTGCTTGTCCAGAATCGACTGCCTCGACGAGAGCCATGCGTGCCGGTCGTTCGGTTTCCTAACCATTTTGTGGTGCTCTAGCTCTTATCAACCTCCAAATCTGTGATACCAAGATCAAACGGAGCCCTCGACATTGCAACTTCCAAGCGCGAGCTACGCCTTCTAAAGAAGCCCGTAACCTTCCCTCCTGGGAGGCCCAGCTCTAGGTCCTGGCCTCGACTACGGCGGTCTCGGAATGGAAGCTCCTGGCACCCTATGCGCTGGAAGTTGGTGACTATCTTCTCCGTGATCAACAACACTCTCTGAAGGGATCAGAGCACATCACCGGTTTTGCGCTGAGGTCTTCGCTGGCTCCAAGCTTCAGACGTCTGTACCAACACGCGGCGTTCTCCTACATGAGATTGTTGCCACGAGTCCTTAATTAAGGGCAGTCTTGCAAATTTAATCTTTTTGGTATCCTTATGTATAGGTGGTGAGGGATGTTCTGTTTGGGTGGGGTTCGTGGGCCTCACCAAACGTTAATCTAATACAAGGGGTTTAGTTCAGAAAAAATGCAAGAATTTCTATGAATACTTAACATATATTTGAAAACATTCTTTCAACTCTAGTCAATATACTACTGTTAGGAACTCATACCAATTGGATCAGATGAGGTGGAACTTCTTTAGTATGTATTATGTACCATGTGGATCTTGGAGTCATGCCGATGAAACATGTGGTGGCAAAAACACAAACATTACTTTTTAGAGTGACATAGAACCTAAATCCACGCCCGTGCCTCCTATTTTCTAATAAGGAACCGACTCAATCTTTTAATCTAGTGAGAGGGTACGATTGGTATAGCATAATTTGTAAACACTTGTTTGCTTTGCAGCCACACTTGGCTAAATTTTGTCAAACTTTTGGCAAATAGGTTTGGCAAAACTTTGTCAAACTTTTGGTGGTTGCAGCGACATTTTTGGCACGTCTAAATTTTTTCTCACCAGGACTTGTTTGTTCGTTACTATTTTACCAATGTTTGCTAAAGTTACGACAAATGTTTTTATGTTATACATGTGTATGTGTCACAGACCCGGAATTGCATATGACTAAGGGAACGCGAAGTCGCCAAGGACCGAAGGACTCGTCAGCCCAGTGGCACGGTACCTGCGCCGTACGCACCAAAGCGAAACGATCCGACACCCGCCACGTGCGAGCCGGCCGGAAGCGACCAATCTTCCCAGAACCACATACGATTCCATGACCCGGTGAAGGTTCAGAGTCGTTCCCGAATCCTACCACGACAAACAAGGTCGGAGGAGCCCGGCAGTTCTACCCACACCCTAACCTAGCTCGGAGGCTAGTGGGTCGCTCGAAAGCCCGGTAGAACACGCCCACACCCTGCCTGGCCGGCACAGCATCTCAGCCAGCGGGTCACTCAACCAACACCTGCTCGACTTAGTAGAAAAAGGTACGGCTTCGACTCTTCACGGCATACCCATACACTTCATATCATTCACACATTGTGCAGGGGCAGCCTGATTTAACAACTTGAATACCATCACAAAGCTCTACAATACGATATTACTACTAACAGTCCACGATGGGACAACATATTACATCAGTCGGTCATATCCGAAAGCATATCCGAGTACGGAGAAGTTAACGACAGCGGAAGAACAGTAAATGAGTCCCACAGCGGCACAGTGATCACTGAACAAAAGCCACGACCTATCCCATAGATCGACTAACCAACCGAGGAAACAGCAATTTTAGACATCGCCAAAATAGTCTTCAACCACCGGCTCACCTGCAAGCTCCAGGGATAACCTGGGTGAGTACGAATGTACTCGCAAGACTTATCCGTGCTTGATTAAATGTCCTACTCATACTAGTACAACAACAATTAAACATGAATGCTTCTCAGAGTAACAACATACAAGTTAAGAATATAACATTAACAAGTTATAACACAAATAGACTAAATAACAGATTAACTCAGGACACAAACATATCACGACCAGTTTACCACGAGATCAATCATCAAATCCAAATCCATTGGGGCAGCTCATGAGTCCAATCCGAATCAATTCAATAAACATCATCCAATTCATTTAGGGCAGCCCCTAGGTCAAATCCAATTGATCCAATCCACACATGTTCATTTTTAATCTCTCGAACCACCACCGACAACTCAACCCCTGCAGGCATAGTGAGTGCATAACAGTTTGGAGGTAGCGAACCTCACAAAGTGCATGGAGGCTTACCCCAACTATCCTCAGTGTTGGTTCTCGCTAGCGTTCACGTGTGATAAGGGATGGTGACACGCTGAAGATAGGGTTGGTGTGACGACAAAACTCTACTTACTCCTGTGTCGCCGTCCCCCGGCTATTAACACCAACCGTACCCATTGTGCACGCCCTCGGCTCTCCCAACTCACTTAACCATTTAATTGAAGAGCCATCAGATGTTCTCGACACAAGACACATCCTACACATGCTAGTGTACGCAACCTTGCGACATTTCACAGATACACATTCATACCCAAGGCATGTATAAAAAGGGCATACACAAGAGTACGGAAGGTAAAGATGCAACAAGCTCTGCTTGCCTGATTCGGGTTGTTCCTGGTCTTGCGGGAAGCTGTAAGCCTGGTGGTCTTCCTCTTCGGATTCTGTCGCAAACAACACGGGCCATCGGAAAAGAAACGATAAAATAAAATAAGTTCCAGCATGTATGCATGATGGACTGCTAGGCATGAGATGTTGAAGTGTTTCGTAGAGATTAGGGTTTATAGTTAGAGTGCATTTCAAATTCAACTTATACGATACAAAGGGTTGTCTTAGCAGTTGTATGCAGGGCATATCAAGTTCAAGTTTATTTTAGGGTTGGAATTGGTTAACCATGCAGAATATGCGTAACCTAATTTATTTCATTGACGAATTGGCTTTGGTTTAAATTCCCCTAAGGATTAATATGTGAGGGAAAACACTAGGGTTTTATGTTTACGAGGTTTTTCTTAAATTCAAGTGCATGAACATTATTTAATTGTCCTAGCAATTGCATGCATAGCTTATTTAAGTTAAACTTTAGCTAGGGTTATACGTGACATGCACGACGAATGATTAAACCTAGGGTAACATTTTAGAGGGAACAGCTAAGAAAGCAATTACTAAAGTAGAAGTTATTTGGTTATTCTAACCCATGCATGCATACTATGTTAAATTAAACCTTATTAGGATTTCAGCATATAGGCTCAGGTTTAGTTAAAAATTCAAACAAGAAGGTACACTCATGAGCATACCAATTTATAGCTTTTAGAACTATAGGCATAACTATAACATTTTCAATATTCAATCCTTGGCATTAGCTCCTAACATCTTGATCTCAACAAGACATCCCCTGCAAGGAAGTTCATAGCAAATACTAAACCCATCCCCAAAAACCCACCCTCAGCTGGCCTTGCTTCACTAGGGAGGAGCAGCTCGGAGGAGTAGCCCGGAGGAGGCTTCGGACGGTCCGGAGGATTCCGGGTTGCCCGGAGCAGCTGCTGCTGGAGTTCTTCTTGGACCTGAGCAAGAAAAGGGGGAGGAGAAGTGAGGGGAGAAAGAGGAGAGGGAAAAGGGAATGCAGGGAAAGGAAGGGTAGGGGAGAGGGGAGGAACCGGCTCAAGCTCACCGGAGTGGCGCTGGCTCGCCGTAGGGGTGGCCGGAGCTGGAGAAGAAGGAGGCGCCGGGTTGGGGAGCTGCGCACGGGGAAGAAGAAGTTGGGGGAAATTTGAGGCCGGGAGGAGGAAAAGAGGAGGAGGGGACCGTGGGCGCCCTTTTATAGAGGCCCCCGGCGGACTCTCCCCGAAGAAGCCACCGCCCACCGCCCCCAACCGGCGGCGGCGACGTGGCAGCTACAATCTGACACTCGGAGCTCACCCGGAAGGCAGCCCGGAAATGACCCGGAATCCGGGCCACCCGGACGTACCGCTCGGAGGGTCCGGATGGGACCTCCGGCCTTCACAAATGGCCCGATTTTTCTTCTCTGGACTCACTCGGAAAACAATCCGGAATCCACTCGGATTCCGGGATCACTCGGACGTTCATCCCGGAGGCTCCGGATGGAACCTCCGGTTGAACCGGGATCCCTAAGTTGCTCTCTGGACTCGTCCGGAATTCCACTCGGAAATCACTCGGAATTTCCGGACCACCCGGATGTTGCACCCGGAAGCTCCGGATCAAACATCCGGCTGGCCGACCTACCCAACCCCCGTACTGGACTTACCCAGAAATTAGTTCGGAGGCCACCCGGAATTTCCGGGCAGCCCGGAGGTTGAACCCAGAGGGTCCGAGTCAAGCCTCCGACTGACTGACTCTCCCAAAATCCTTCTCAAATTCAGTTTAGGTTTTTGGCATTTTTGAGCTATAGGAAACCTATTAGCTTTAAGTGCTATGATTTGCCCAAATAAGTTAATTGGTGTTAATTTGTTAAGAGTTAGTTACCTAAAGTGAGATATGCACATATTCTATAAAACATGACCTTTTAATATTCAAGTTTTATGCAAAGTTTAGGAATGAATGATGCCATGTATGCATGAGGCAAAGATAGAAACTTATTTATGTATTAAGATGGGTGTTACAAAACCTACCCCCCTTAAAAAGATCTCGACCCGAGATCTCTAACGGTCGACGAACAATGCAGGAAATTCAGTCCTGAGCCAGTCTTCACGTTCCCATGTAGCTTCATCTTCAGTGTGGTTGCTCCACTGAACCTTGAAGAACTTGATGGTACGACTTCGGGTCTTGCGCTCGGTTTCATCGAGAATACACACCGGATGTTCCCGATAGGAGAGATCTTCATGTAGCACATCGATTTCAGGGTTGACCTTCGTCTCAGGAACTCGATGGCAAGCTTTGAGCTGGGACACATGGAAGACATCGTGCATCCGAGACAGCCCTGGAGGTAGTTCCAACTGATAGGCCACGGTCCCTCGTTTGGCTAAGACTCGATAAGGACCAATATAGCGAGGAGCTAGCTTCCCTTTCATTGCAAAGCGACGGACACTTCTGAACGGAGTGACCCTGAGATACACACTATCTCCAACCTGAAAGGTAACCTCTCGGCGATGAGGATCAGCATAGCTCTTCTGCCTGGATTGAGCTTCACGAAGACGCTCGCGGATGAGTTGAACTAGGTCTTCGGCTTCCTCAATTGGATTAGGTCCAAAGAACTGTCTCTCGCCGGTCTCGGACCAGTTCAATGGAGTCCTACATTTCCTTCCATAGAGTACCTCAAAGGGGGCCATACCGAGACTAGTCTGATAGCTGTTGTTGTAGGCAAACTCTGCATACGGCAAGCAGTCTTCCCAATTGGAACCCAGTGTTAACGCACACGACCTTAACATGTCCTCCAGAATCTGGTTTGTCCGCTCAACTTGACCACTGGTTTGAGGATGAAAAGCGGTGCTGAAGACAGAGAAGTTCCCATGCTTCATGTAGACACTTCCAGAATCGGCTGGTGAACTGGGTGCCTCGATCCGAAATGATCTCTTGGGAACACCATGGAGGCAAACGATTCGGGAGATATATAATCTTGCCAGTTGACTCACTTTATGGGTGGTTTTCACCGGGATGAAGTGAGCGACCTTGGAGAGGCGATCCACAATCACCCATATGGCATCGTTGCCCTTCGGGGATCTCGGCAAACCAACTACAAAGTCCATTCCAATTTCTTCCCATTTCCACTCAGGAATAGGGAGTGGCTGAAGTAGGCCCGCTGGTCTCTGATGTTCGGCTTTCACACGGCGGCACACGTCACATTCGGCAACATATTGGGCAATCTCCCGCTTCATTCGGGTCCACCAGAATTGGCGACGAAGGTCTTGGTACATCTTGGTACTGCCGGGGTGAATGGCTAACGGGGAGTTATGAGCTTCATGAAGGATTAGTTCTTTAGTTCCTGATCCTTGGGCACCACAAGCCGCTTTCCCGAACCAAAGGATCCCATCTTTCGTCTTCGGTGAAACAGGTGGTGGTACCATTCTTCACTTTCTCTTTATCTTCTGCATACCCGACACTCTGTGCTTGGGCAGCCTTGACTTGATCTTCTAGGGTTGGTTTCACTTCTAATGCAGCAAGAGAACCTTGCTCAACCATCTCCAGATTGAGCCGTTGGAATTCTTCATGAAGTGGCGGTTGTTGCTCCATAATCATGGTGTTGTTGCAATAAGCTTTCGACTAAGGGCATCGGCAACGACGTTAGCCTTGCCGGGGGTATAGTTCAAACCCAAGTCATAGTCCTTGATGAGTTCCAGCCATCTTCTTTGGCGAAGGTTCAGATCCGGTTGGGTGAAACAGGTACTTCAGGCTCTTATGGTCCGAGTAGATTTCGCAGCGATTACCGATAAGGTAATGGCGCCAATCTTGAGAGCATGCACCACGGCAGCTAGCTCCAAATCATGGGTAGGGATAGTTGGCCTCATGAGGACGCAGCTGACGTGAGGCATAGGCCACGACACGACCCTCTTGCATGAGAACACAGCCCAATCCATTCCGGGAAGCATCACAGTAAACCTCGAAGTCCTTATTAACGTCTGGGAGAGTAAGCACTGGGGCTGAGGTTAGCTTCTTCTTGAGTTCTTGGAAAACTAGCTTCACACTTGTCAGACCACACAAATTCCTTTGTCCTTCTTTAACAATTCGGTCATTGGGCTTCGCTATGGCGGAGAAGCCTTCGATGAACCGACGGTAATATCCTGCCAGTCCAAGGAAAGCTTCGGATCTGGGTGACTGACTTAGGGCTGCTTCCACTCTTGGACGGCTTGCACTTTGCTCGGGTCCACCGCGACACCTGTAGCTGATAGTACATGACCCAAGAACTCAACTTGATGCTTCCAAAACTCACACTTTGAGAACTTGGCGTACAGACGATGCTCACGGAGCTTGTCGAGCACCATTCTCAAATGATCCTTATGCTCGGACTCAGACTTGGAATAGATGAGGATGTCGTCGATGAAGACGACAACAAACTGATCCAGATACTCCATGAATACCGAGTTCATGAGTTGCATAAATGTGGAAGGGGCATTGGTCAATCCAAAAGACATTACTGTATACTCATATGATCCATAACGGGTGGTAAAAGCTGTCTTCGGGATGTCTTCGGATCTGATCTTTATTTGATGATACCCCAACCTAAGGTCGATCTTGGAGAAGACGCAGGCTCCGGTTAACTGGTCAAATAGGTCATCTATTCTGGGAAGAGGGTACTTGTTCTTTCACCGTGAGCTCGTTCAACGGACGGTAATCAATCACCATCCTTAGACTGGAATCCTTCTTCTTCACAAACATTGCAGGACAACCCCACGGCGATGAACTAGGTCGGATGAAACCCTTTTCCTCAAGCTCCTGGAGCTGCTTCTTCATTTCCAATAACTCCTTCGGGGATATCCGATAGGGTCGCCTTGACACAGGAGCGGTTCCAGGTGGAAGATCAATAACAAACTCTACCGCCCGATCAGGGGGCATACCCGGCAATTCTTCGGGAAGACATCCGGATACTCACATACTACGGGGACCATCTCAACTCCCTGATCTTGGGTATCACTCAAAGCAAAGAGACATCCTGACGGGGACGAGGACACGAATATCACTTCCTTACCGGACTCAGAGGTAAGAGACACTGATCTTCTGGCGCAGTCTATCTTGGCTTTGTGCTGGACCAACCAGTTCATGCCCAATATAGCATCTAGTCCTGCTGATCCCAAAACTACCATGTTGGCCAGAAACATTTCCCCGCCAATCTCTACCTTAACATCCTCACAAATCAGCTCGGTCCTTAACTCCGAGCCGGGAGTTGCAATAATAAGAGGGGAATGCAATGCTGATGAAGGAATACGATTGTCATGTGCAAACTTGCTTGATATGAATGAATGGGATGCTCCGGAATCAAAAAGAACTGTAGCAGGAGTTGAGTTCACCGAGAGCGTACCCAGCACCACCTCTGGTGCGTCCTGTGCTTCCTCCGCCGTGACGTGGTTGACTCGGCCACGGCCGGGGGCTTGGGACTTGGTTGGAGCTGATCCTTTGGCTTGCGGACCTCCTCTTGGCTGCCCTGCTGCAGGTTGGGGGCATAGGTGTGTCCCGTGCGTGGAAGAGTGCAGTGGTTGGCAAAGTGTCCCATGTTTCCGCAGTTGTAGCATCGAACCTTGCTTAAGTCAGGCAAAGGGCGCTGCTGTCCCTCCCTGAGGGACGAGGTTGAGAAACTTGGTTGCTGGGGACGCGGTGCATAACTCTGAGGGCCTTGGCGGATATTGCCCCGCAGGACGGGGTGGTGGTTGCGGCTGCCACACCCGTGGCTTCTGTGAACTGCTTGCAGCTGTCCTTTGTATCTCCCTCTCGCGCAGCATTCCGATAATCCAAGTACAGCCCATCGTACATCACCTCCGCAGCGACTATGTGGTTGGCAGTCTCCAGCTCAGTCTCTTCCTCGTCGTCGCTTGGCACTGGTACCATGATATTGTTGGCTCCATTACTTGCCTGGGGAATGAGACGGAACTGGGAGAATCCGAAGATCTCATCAAAATGATGCCGTATGTGGAGAACTGCTTTCCTGGCTGCTTCAAGTCGGGCATCAGTATCACCTGCTCTGGGTGCCGTAAAAGTCTGGTCCAGGTCAGAGACTTTTATTGTAACCCATCCCATCCAAAAGTGAGCCTTCCCGCGAACTTGATAGGTCTTGGCGTGGAAAGCAGGGAGGTCTTCCTGGGGCACTCCAAGGTATTCTAACATCCTCCACAACAGGGTAGCCCATCCTCCTAGCTGGTGTGGGTCGGTCACAATATTGTACACCATCCTATACAATTTTAGGGTTTGAGAGGATAGGGTTAGCCACACAAGCGAAAACAAATGCAATAGAGAAGAAATTTAGAACTAAGAGCAATGAGGTTAAGGAATAAAGAGCAATCTACTTATTAAGTTTAAACATAGGGTTTACTTTTTAAATAGTTTTGCTGGCCAAGTGGCACAGCGGCCAAGTGGCACAGCGGCCAAGTGGCACAGCGCAGCGGAAGCTCCTATCTAACGACCACCTGCAATTGGCTTCCTACGGTCAGCTCGGCTCTGATACCAATTTGTCACGGACCCGGAATTGCATATGACTAAGGGAACGCGAAGTCGCCAAGGACCGAAGGACTCGTCAGCCCAGTGGCACGGTACCTGCACCGTACGCACCAAAGCGAAACGATCCGACACCCGCCACGTGCGAGCCGGCCGGAAGCGACCAATCTTCCCAGAACCACATACGATTCCATGACCCGGTGAAGGTTCAGAGTCGTTCCCGAATCCTACCACGACAAACAAGGTCGGAGGAGCCCGGCAGTTCTATCCACACCCTAACCTAGCTCGGAGGCTAGTGGGTCGCTCGAAAGCCCGGTAGAACACGCCCACACCCTGCCTGGCCGGCACAGCATCTCAGCCAGCGGGTCACTCAACCAACACCTGCTCGACTTAGTAGAAAAAGGTACGGCTTCGACTCTTCACGGCATACCCATACACTTCATATCATTCACACATTGTGCAGGGGCAGCCTGATTTAACAACTTGAATACCATCACAAAGCTCTACAATACGATATTACTACTAACAGTCCACGATGGGACAACATATTACATCAGTCGGTCATATCCGAAAGCATATCCGAGTACGGAGAAGTTAACGACAGCGGAAGAACAGTAAATGAGTCCCACAGCGGCACAGTGACCACTGAACAAAAGCCACGACCTATCCCATAGATCGACTAACCAACCGAGGAAACAGCAATTTTAGACATCGCCAAAATAGTCTTCAACCACCGGCTCACCTGCAAGCTCCAGGGATAACCTGGGTGAGTACGAATGTACTCGCAAGACTTATCCGTGCTTGATTAAATGTCCTACTCATACTAGTACAACAACAATTAAACATGAATGCTTCTCAGAGTAACAACATACAAGTTAAGAATATAACATTAACAAGTTATAACACAAATAGACTAAATAACAGATTAACTCAGGACACAAACATATCACGACCAGTTTACCACGAGATCAATCATCAAATCCAAATCCATTGGGGCAGCTCATGAGTCCAATCCGAATCAATTCAATAAACATCATCCAATTCATTTAGGGCAGCCCCTAGGTCAAATCCAATTTGATCCAATCCACACATGTTCATTTTTAATCTCTCGAACCACCACCGACAACTCAACCCCTGCAGGCATAGTGAGTGCATAACAGTTTGGAGGTAGCGAACCTCACAAAGTGCATGGAGGCTTACCCCAACTATCCTCAGTGTTGGTTCTCGCTAGCGTTCACGTGTGATAAGGGATGGTGACACGCTGAAGATAGGGTTGGTGTGACGACAAAACTCTACTTACTCCTGTGTCGCCGTCCCCCGGCTATTAACACCAACCGTACCCATTGTGCACGCCCTCGGCTCTCCCAACTCACTTAACCATTTAATTGAAGAGCCATCAGATGTTCTCGACACAAGACACATCCTACACATGCTAGTGTACGCAACCTTGCGACATTTCACAGATACACATTCATACCCAAGGCATGTATAAAAAGGGCATACACAAGAGTACGGAAGGTAAAGATGCAACAAGCTCTGCTTGCCTGATTCGGGTTGTTCCTGGTCTTGCGGGAAGCTGTAAGCCTGGTGGTCTTCCTCTTCGGATTCTGTCGCAAACAACACGGGCCATCGGAAAAGAAACGATAAAATAAAATAAGTTCCAGCATGTATGCATGATGGACTGCTAGGCATGAGATGTTGAAGTGTTTCGTAGAGATTAGGGTTTATAGTTAGAGTGCATTTCAAATTCAACTTATACGATACAAAGGGTTGTCTTAGCAGTTGTATGCAGGGCATATCAAGTTCAAGTTTATTTTAGGGTTGGAATTGGTTAACCATGCAGAATATGCGTAACCTAATTTATTTCATTGACGAATTGGCTTTGGTTTAAATCCCCCTAAGGATTAATATGTGAGGGAAAACACTAGGGTTTTATGTTTACGAGGTTTTTCTTAAATTCAAGTGCATGAACATTATTTAGTTGTCCTAGCAATTGCATGCATAGCTTATTTAAGTTAAACTTTAGCTAGGGTTATACGTGACATGCACGACGAATGATTAAACCTAGGGTAACATTTTAGAGGGAACAGCTAAGAAAGCAATTACTAAAGTAGAAGTTATTTGGTTATTCTAACCCATGCATGCATACTATGTTAAATTAAACCTTATTAGGATTTCAGCATATAGGCTCAGGTTTAGTTAAAAATTCAAACAAGAAGGTACACTCATGAGCATACCAATTTATAGCTTTTAGAACTATAGGCATAACTATAACATTTTCAATATTCAATCCTTGGCATTAGCTCCTAACATCTTGATCTCAACAAGACATCCCCTGCAAGGAAGTTCATAGCAAATACTAAACCCATCCCCAAAAACCCACCCTCAGCTGGCCTTGCTTCACTAGGGAGGAGCAGCTCGGAGGAGTAGCCCGGAGGAGGCTTCGGACGGTCCGGAGGATTCCGGGTTGCCCGGAGCAGCTGCTGCTGGAGTTCTTCTTGGACCTGAGCAAGAAAAGGGGGAGGAGAAGTGAGGGGAGAAAGAGGAGAGGGAAAAGGGAATGCAGGGAAAGGAAGGGTAGGGGAGAGGGGAGGAACCGGCTCAAGCTCACCGGAGTGGCGCTGGCTCGCCGTAGGGGTGGCCGGAGCTGGAGAAGAAGGAGGCGCCGGGTTGGGGAGCTGCGCACGGGGAAGAAGAAGTTGGGGGGAATTTGAGGCCGGGAGGAGGAAAAGAGGAGGAGGGGGACCGTGGGCGCCCTTTTATAGAGGCCCCCGGCGGACTCTCCCCGAAGAAGCCACCGCCCACCGCCCCCAACCGGCGGCGGCGACGTGGCAGCTACAATCTGACACTCGGAGCTCACCCGGAAGGCAGCCCGGAAATGACCCGGAATCCGGGCCACCCGGACGTACCGCTCGGAGGGTCCGGATGGGACCTCCGGAATGGCCCGATTTTTCTTCTCTGGACTCACTCGGAAAACAATCCGGAATCCACTCGGATTCCGGGATCACTCGGACGTTCATCCCGGAGGCTCCGGATGGAACCTCCGGTTGCACCGGGATCCCTAAGTTGCTCTCTGGACTCGTCCGGAATTCCACTCGGAAATCACTCGGAATTTCCGGACCACCCGGATGTTGCACCCGGAAGCTCCGGATCAAACATCCGGCTAGCCGACCTACCCAACCCCCGTACTGGACTTACCCGGAAATTAGTTCGGAGGCCACCCGGAATTTCCGGGCAGCCCGGAGGTTGAACCCAGAGGGTCCGAGTCAAGCCTCCGACTGACTGACTCTCCCAAAATCCTTCTCAAATTCAGTTTAGGTTTTTGGCATTTTTGAGCTATAGGAAACCTATTAGCTTTAAGTGCTATAATTTGCCCAAATAAGTTGATTGATGTTAATTTGTTGAAAATGGGTTGCCTAAGAGGAGATATGCACATATTCTATAAAATATAACTTCTTAATATTTAAGTTTATGCAAGGGTTGTGCATGAACGATGCCATGTATGCATGAGGCAAAATAGAATCTTATTTATATATTAAGATGGGTGTTACAATATGACACTTTTTATGATGAATTTGAACAACGTCACGAGGAAAACGTCATAGATCAGCGAATTTCTAGTAGTGTCGCGAAGGTGCTCCCACGAGTACACCGAGCTGAGAGGCAATGTGAGGTATCACGTGCGAGCTAATGCGGTGCGTGCAAGCAGTAGACTTTTCGCCATCACTGCTTCACCCCCTTCGGCAGCTGATATGGCAGCTTCATACACACGGGTGTACTCAGTGGGGTCTATCTCACCATTGTACTTGGGAAGATCCGCCGGGCAAAACTTGCTTGGCCATGGGTTAGCCACACGCCCCAAGCTGAGCAGGCTGAGCACATCCGCGAGGTTGATGACCTCCAGCCGTGGCGGGCGAGCAGCGGGTGCGGCGGTAGCAGCTAGGATGTAGGTGTCAGGCGGGGCAGTCAGGTATACGTGTTCCTTGTCCGAGCGTCGACCTGGGTCACGGGCCCCTTGGTCGCTAGTGCCGGCCCCGGCATCAAGGGAGGACCGCGTGTGCTGTTTGTTGATTTCGTCCGATCTCTTCACGGAGGGGTTCGGCACGTGCTTGCACGTTTGCCAAGTCTTGGAGGAGCTCATCGGCCGCTTGGTGATTGCGCCGAATATTCTCCCGTGCTTCCGCTATGGCTTCTTCATGCAGCTGACGTACAACGTCGGCTCTACCTTGGGCAACCACAAGCTGTGCCCGGAGCTCCACAGTTTCTCGAGCTAATGCCGCCGCGCAGAGGGCCTCGACTTGGACTGCTTCAAGCTAGACACGGAGCTGCTCCGCCTACTGGGCTACGGCTGCAACCTGTTGCCTTAATGCCTCCATCTCTCGCTCAGCATGAGTGAGGGCCTCAAAGGTCTCTGGACTGGTGGCATGGGCGTTGATGGCGGGGGTGATGTCGTTGTTCATTATAGGGGTGGCTGTGCGTGTTGACATCCTCGCGGCGACCTGTGAGGTGACAGCCGTGGTGCTTGGAACCATATTGGCAATACTTGCGACCTGTCGCTTGGTCCCCTTCTTCACCTTCGCCCTAGGAGGCATGCCTTCTTACTTCGCGAAGGAGCATGTGTGTCGAGGTTGCACGTGTTACGATCATTGGTGATGTCCATGGGCCTCTTCTCGACGGCGTCTCAGATGACATAATTTCTTGCTCGGTTCCTACAGACGGCGCCAACTGGCGTAGCTTCAGGACTAGGCAGTGTACTTTGGGCACCCCGATCGGTTACGTCGACCTCCGGGACTACCAGGGGAGCACGAGCCAGGGGATTGTCCGTCGAGGGGGAGCACGCGTGGCCTCGACCGGCGAAGCGAAATGCGAAGCACTCCCATCGAGGCTAAATAGAAACTCTCGTGTTGATTTCAGGGGTCACGGTTTATCTCTGAGAAATAGATCCCCCTCTCTCTACCTCCTTGAGAGAGGGGTGTGCGAGATTACAATTATGCCCTCGGGGCAAAGACACACCCTCAGGGGTATTCTGGTCTTTTTACATGGATTTTTATGGAATATTCCAATACTCTAGTATCCTAGTGCTTGCCGCTATGACGGCATGTGGTCCTTGGCGTCGGGACGGAGCGTTTCCTTGACGTTGTCGGCGATGCCAGCGGAGCACGATGACGTTAGGCACAACATGTCGGTACGTGGAGGACCTTAGCACCGTTAAGGAGAAGCCCATCGGTTCAGGGTAGCGTGGGGACCCTTCCCCCAAAAAGACCTATATATAAAGGGGATCTGGAGCAGATGAAGCAAAAAGAAAGAGTGTAGGTAGCTTGCGCATGCATGCCATTCATGGCATCAGCTAGGTTTAGAGTGGCAGGGGCAAAAAGAAGCTTTTGCAGAGGTGGCCAGTGGCATGAGTAGGGTCCTGGAGTATAGGAAGGGGCATGGGAGCTTTAGGGTACCTTTCCCCCAACTTTTGACCAAGGTTGCATGTGATCAAGTGTTTAGGGCAAAAGGTGTTTGATAGGGTTTTCTCTCAATATTCGCGTTGAAGTTACTAGTATTTTTGCACAATTGAGCTTATGGATGTATACTCTATGCTGCGTAATTTTTGGTAAATTTTCTGAGAGGTCTAGCTAGGGGTTGTAGCACAAATGTAAAATCAGCCTTTTTTGGTATTTTGGAAGTTGTTCAGAAAACTTGCACTGGAGTCCTCTATTTTTCTTTATAACTAGGTGTCAACTAGTCTCAGGTATTGTATAGAATTTTTACAGAATTGTTGGAGCAAAGGAGGCACATGGAATGATGCTTTTAGGGTTTATGCTTAAAAGAAAATAAATAAGAAAAGGGTTTCAAGGGTGGGGGCCATATATCTGAGATGTGGGCCCCTGGGAGTGTCTGGTATGTCAACTTTGGTTATGTCCTACCATGCTTGCTTGTATGTTGTTAGAGTTTATCTCATGTTGGGGGAAAAAGGTGAATTAGGATTTTTCATAAAATTGTTGAGGGAAGAAAAGGACTTAGGGTTTAGGGTATGCATCTGCATATATATGCATATATGTTGGTTAATTTGGGAAATGTTTGAACAAGTGGTTCGCGAAAATCATGTGAAGGTTATTTCACCTACGTATATGCACCTACACACATGTCGTCGGGTTTTAGTTATATGACATGAGATGATGCGAATAAATCACGAGAGGCAAAAATGCAGATAAAAATATTTAAAGTTTTAATAAGGACTTAATTTCAGGGTTTTAAAACGTGCTAAAAACTCGGGCGTTGAACGCGGGCTCTAGGGAAGATGAGGTCGGCGATAGAGACTAGAGATGGCCGTGAAGGGATATGGGTAGGCTACACTTGCGCAAAATAAAAAATTTCTACCGCATAAACCAGAAATTGCTGTAGTAATAGATCACAAGGGTACCTCTAGACGCACAGACCCATAGCGGAAGTAGAATCGATGCAGCATCGGTGTAGTTGTAGTTGTACTACCTTCTCCTCCTCACGGTTCCGTTGAACAGTTCGTCTCCTCCTCGCGGTTCCTTCGAACAGTTCATCCAAGCGTCACGGTTGCAACGCCTCCAAGGTATCCACACGTTCAGGGAGGACCGTCATTCGTCCAAATTGCTAGATCCAAACGGGCGACTTTGGGCGTGGGAGGAATGATGGCCAGGTTTCGAGAATTCGGAATTGGCTTAAACCTAACACGTCCGCCCCCTCTCCTTATATAGACGTCCTCATAATGGGCTTCTATGTTAGAGGCCCATTAGGACTCAATGCCCAGTCTAACTTGGATCCTAATCTGAATTAGGCTCTACCCCTTAAGTGTGCGACTCTATAGGTTCACGCACGTTTAGACATGACCTGAGTACTCCTACTCGGTCACTAATTAGTAGCAGCCCTTAGCAGGATGTGCCCACTCCCAAACACACATAAAGATCTTATCAGACGAATCTTCACAATGTTATATATATGCAACTCCCTTTGCCTCACGGTATTTGTCAAGCTCAAGCTCGAGCTCGACCGCTCTTTCGCAATCACGTCTCAGAATCCTTTACTAGGTTAACTCTTTAACCTTAAGTAGCACGGCCATGCATTTCTGGATCCAATCACTCGAGGGGCCCTGAGATATCTCTCTCATTACAGAGAGGAGCAAATCACATCTCGATTAACCATGCCTCACAGCGTGTGACGAGGGGAGCCTATCCGGGTAGGCCCAGTGCCCCGAGTCGGCCCAACAAGCTTGGGAAGGCCCACTCGGATGAAGGCCCAAGAAAGGCCTGCAGCAGTGCAACGTCTGGGTGCCATCAAGACAGGCGTTACAACTCATCAATATGAACGTTTCAACCGGCATGAAGACTGGCGTTACTTGGACAGTTGCAGCATGTAAATGTCTCATTTAATTTAGGCAGTTACTGTAGCTAGCCGAGTGACCGAGTCGGCTAAATGCCCAAGCCTATATAAGGTCGAGCCCCCCATGCAGAAGGGGCTGGCCAATCTCTAGTTCTAGCTCCATCTACAACTTCTTGTAACTCTTTTTCACGTAAGATCATCAAACATATTCAGCAGGAGTAGGGTATTATCTCCATCCTTGGAGAGCCTGAACCTGGGTAAAGTTCTTGCGTGCACCGCCTAGATTTTCCATACACGCATCCCCGACAATCCTATTACAAATGGATATTGCCACGAATTCCCCGCGACAGCGTGCTTCATGACAAACAAGAAAATAACATTTATAACTACCCAGTTACGGAGTAGTATTTGGCAACCCCGAAGTAAGTCATTACATATCTCAAGCACATACGACAATCTCAAGTCAAAGGACATAGCATACACATTGCATATGATCTATTGGTGATAACAAAAATAATGTTCTCATAGTGTCTCAAGTTGGTGAAAGGATCTCAGGAGTCGACTAGAGGGGGGGTGAATAGGTCGGCTCTATAAAATTAAAACCTAATGGGCTTTACTTTAAAATAAATGGGCCAATCCTAAATAACTGACTCAGGCAACTGACTCTCAGGTAGATAACTCAGACAAATGCAATCAGTGCAGAGCAGAGACAACTATGTGCCAACTGAGTCCCAGGTGAGTGACTCAGTTGTGTGCAACAGATAGACAAAATAGTAAAGGAGACAACTTGCTCTTAGTGTCAACTGAGTCTCAGGTGGGAAACTCAGTTGTGTGCAGCAAAGAGTGAACAAAGTATATCAGCACAAGTGAACACAAGCCAAACAAATAAGCGAGAAGACACAAGGGTTTGTTTTACCGAAGTTCCCACTTTAGCAAAGTGGTATGTCTCCCTTGAGGAAGCTACTTTCACAGCCGACACTGAACCGTGCTCTTTCCTCGTTCACTTATCTTGTGTGGAATCCTTTTGATCTCACCACAGCGAGACAAGCAGACTCAAATCGCCTTCACAAATGCTTGGAGGCAGCCACATAAGACTTGGCTTGCTCACCAACGACTCCAACTTCCCGGTCTTGAAGCAGACGAACTCCAAGAGCTCTCTCAGTCTCTTGGAGGAACCAGTACCACGAACTCTCTCAGTTCTGAAGCACTCAGGATGCAAAGCAACTCTCTCTCACTGTGGATGCACGCAGGAAACACTCTCTCGGAGACTAAGAGCTCTTTCTTCCGACAGCAGGGTGCTTTCTATGGTAGAGGTAAAGGTTGAGGTCGAAACCTCCCCAGGTTCCCTATTTATACGGGTCCCTGGCAGCTAGCCATTACCCTCATGCCACGTCAGACAAAGAGCCACCAGAAAAACCTATCTGAGACTCAGCTAACCTACACTTGGTAACCTACTAGCCACGGCTGAGCTACCCACCTGAGTCTCAGATGCCAAACTCAGGTGGACTCGGTTGCCTCAGGCAGCACCTGAGCACAACACTGGCCGGCTCACTACAAGCCTAAAACTGATTCAGGAGGACAATGGACTCTCCACTGCCACTGACCAGCTCGCTCAGAATCTTGGCACTGGTTCCAAGCTAACAATCTGAAGACGACAGCCCTTTGAAGACGCACAGCGAACCCCTTGACGCAGATCCACCAGCTTCCTAGCTCCTCTAGGTCTTATCCAGCTTGCAGTCACGGTCCTTGAACTACATCAAGCCACCATCACCTCGCTTGCCCTCGAGCACAGCCTCGGCTTCCTCGCAACTGAGCCTCAGGAGACTAGCTCAGCTAGCCCTTCTGACCTTCATTGTTTCTTGCTCTTTTTAGGCCTCATCATCACTCAGATGTTGTCTTGATCGATCACCTGTTCATCTAAACTCCTGTTCACACTCGTTGTAAACGTTAGATACAGGTGAGGGTTGCCATTAACCATCAAAACCAAACCTTGGTGCTAGATAACCATCTTCCACTCTCCTTGGGAACTGGGTGCACTTTCAATCTCCCCCTTTTTGGTGGTTAGTGGCAACCCCTTTGAACATAGCATTAGATGTATAAAAGGGTATGACATTCAACCAAGTTTAGTATATACTCCCCCTAAAGCTGTGCATATAAGAAATTTGCGTTTGTATACAAATGCACAGTTCTATTTAATCATGGAGAGCTAAACAGGATTGCCATGAACATAACTGAAAGATTAAGCATAGCGGAGAATAGCAGTTATGTTGAATAAGTACTCAGCACCAGATGTACAAGGAATAGCATGCTTGAGTACGAATCTAAATTCTCTTAAAACAGATATTATCAGAGCAGACAAATACTATCAGAGCAGATATCATTAGAATAGATATTATCAGAGCAAATAGATATCAGAGCAATCAACAGAATTTAGAGCAAAATACTTATATCAGAGCTTCTAATGATATTATCAGAGCAAATTGATAATTTAGAGCAAATACTTGTATCAGAGCTAAACACATGTATCAGAGCAAAATAAACAACATGTATCAGAGCAAAAGAAAAAGAACAACACATGTATCAGATCAGAAAAGGTAAAGACACATGTATCAGAGCAAGACAAACAATTAGAGCATCATCATATGAATAAGCAAAATGTATCAGAGCATCATATGAAAAACAGAGAATGTCTTGACACACATGCACAAGCAGCTCTTAGCCCTTAGCCCTTTTTACATTACATATGCTCTCTAATCTCTCCCCCTAAATCTAATCTCTCCCCCTTTGCCACTAAACACTAAAAAGAGATAGGAAGAAGATCTTCAGGGAGCTGGCTTCTGTTGCAGAAAGGGATAGAATCTGATCAAACTTGCTGCTGACTGAAACCTTGAGATCTGCTATGTCAACCTTGAGTTCATTCTTCAGCTCTGTCATTTCTTGCTGTAGCTCATCTTGCCTTCTCTTGATAGCAGAAATCTGGACTGGCACAACCTTCTTGATAAAAGCATCAACTGCAGCAGGGTTGTCCAGACGTTGAACCATGGGCACACTATCTGAGGAGAGGCCAACTGATACTGAAGCCTGAAGCTCAGCAGGAGGAGATGGTTCCCTAGCTGAGTCTCGGGTAGGAGACACCTGAGGCTCAGGTAGGTCTGCTTGGGGTACAACTGCTGGCTGAGGAACTCTGACTGAGACTCTGGTGGCTGGCTCAGGTGGCACTGAGGCACTTGGCTGAGAGACATCAAGGATGCTGTAGAAGGATTTCTCATCTTCATTATCATCCTTTTGGGGTCTGAACTTGCTGAGATAACACTTCTTGTCAAAGGAAAAAGATGATGGTGCTAAAGCTGTTCTCTGAAGGATCATATGCATTAAGTATGAGCCATATCTCATCTTGTCTGTTCGGTTCTTCTGACATTCATTGATCTCAGAGAAGATATATCGGACAACATCAAACTTTTCCTTCATTGCAATCAGCTCAAGAATTCTCCAGACTGGGTTATAGATAGCATCAGTTCCTCCACCCTTTGCACAGATAGACACATTTAAAATCTTTACAATGTGTTTTGGTGTCTTCATGAGTCCCTTAAAGTTCTGAATATACTTGGGGACTACACCTTTGACTGAGGGAATCACAAAGTCAGTGGGAAAAAATTTCTGCCTTGTCTCATTTGACACCCAATCTGGTTGCAAGCTCTTGTCTTCTTCTGATCCTTTGGAGATGCTTATCTTTGATAGCTTGGGCCCTGATGGCAAGTTGAACAATTCAGCAAATTCTGTGGCTGTGATACACAGCAACTGACCTCTGGTCATCCATAGCATGAAATCTTGGTGATCTTGCTCAATGAATACTGTTGCATAGAATTCCTTGATCACTTCTGAATCATATTCTTGGTTTATGCTGCAGATTTGATCTAATTGAACAGCAGCAAAGATATCTTTTAGATCGCCCAAACCATTCTTGGCCAGATTTGCCCAATCTATGGGCATGCTATCAACAAAACCCTTCTTGGGTATCAGAAGATGATAGCTGGATTGCTGCTGATCATTCCAAAATCTTTGATCATTACACCTCCTCTTCTTGATATTGTCTTTGCTGTCAAAATATGGATTGGTAGTTCTCATGGCAGTGTAGTTGGAGGTGCTTCGTGTGTCCAAATTTATGATAGCCAAACTAGCATCTGCCTTTGGATGCTTTTTGTGTGTTGCTGCAGACAGAAATTTCATTTCTTGAGAGTTTGTCCTTGCAGCTTTAGTAAAGATAGCGGCATACTTGACTTCCAGAGACTCATCTGAGTCTGCCTCCTGAGGTTCAGCTGAACTGGCTTCTGAGTCAGAGGAAGATGTGGCATTTTCAGCTTCTTTTTCAGAATTTTCTTCTTTAACATCTTCTTCCACACCCTCATATTCTTCATCTGAATCATCTGGCTTTTGTTTCTTCCTGCGAGGAGAGGGAGGATGAGGGTCACTTGGGCTCGAGTAAGAGTCATCTGATCCATCTGACTGAGACTCAGCTGATTCAGTGATGCGGACATCGCCATGGACAACACTCTCCCTAGCTATTCAAAACCTCCCTCAAGCTATTCAATTCCAAGTGACACGTGTGTTGGGTCATATGTTGTCAAGAGGCATGAAAAGGTGAATCTTCTCCTTTACACGTGCCCACTTAATCATACTAAGAATGGCATGCTATTTTATGTTCCTATGTGTTGCATTCTTAGGTCTGGGGATCGTGATGTGAGGGCAAGGAATGATGCGGACATCGACATCACCTCCTCCAGCAAGGATGACAAGAGCCCAACGCCTAGCCCAACGCCTAGAGGACCAACGACGAGAGCTCGCGCCAAGGCCATTCAACATGAGGTGTTTCTAGCCCTTGACGCGTCTCCACTTGAGTTGCATGAGAATGGTTTACTACCTAATGCGTTGACGCTATGTTTGCTCAGGTGTGAAGGGTTAACCACGGGGGACGACGCCAAGGGGAGGAAGGACCCAGCCAAGGGGAGGAAGGACACAAAAGAACCGGGCTGCTGCAACACACCCGGAGTGTCCGGGCGTTCTACCCCGGATACTCCGAGCGACCCAGTCTAGACGCCCCTCTCGGACCAGTACCCGGACACTCCGGCTCCTGTCCCGGATACTCCGGATGGGTGGCCGAGGACACCGCGCCCCAGCTCCACGCCCGGACACTCCGGACAGGCCCGGAGACTCCGGACGACTGCTGCCCGGAGTGTCAGCTCCAACCCTCCGGACGTCCATTGAACAAGACGTCCGGACATTCCGGGCAACTTACCCCGGAATGTCCGGGCCCTACGGCCGGACATTCCGGACAAGTTACCCCGGAATGTCCGGGTGTACTGTCTGCGCACAGTAACAGGCCGAGGCCCATGTACCCTTTTGGATTAGTGACCTAGGGTTACGGAGTTAGCCCTATAAATAACCGTCTTAAAACCCTAAGTAAGAATAGACCTATTGTTAAGACTAGAAGTAGAGCTTTGCTCCTTAATCTAGGGTTTCATCCCTCTAGATTTGGGAGTTCCACCCTAGGCCTTGCTTTCTCTTGTGGATTGTAAGGATCGGCGCGTGCCTCCGAGTGGTAAACGTGGCATTCAATTGAGAGTAAGGTTGATTTGGTTCCTAGTTCCCCAAAGGCTTTCTCGTTGGAGTTTGTTGTTGGGGTGGGTTTCCATCTAGGCTTTGCTAGTTATCGTGGTCCAAATCGTGAAGATCGGGAGCCCTCCGTATCATTCAGCCTGAGACTCAGTTGGCTCTTTTGGTGCAGACTCTGGTGCTGAAGATGTCACTGCTCTCTCTTGATCAGTGAGCTCTTGGTCACCTTGAGCAGGTACTAAATCAGATAAGGACTGAAATACTGATCCATGCTTACTGATATTCCAGCTGAGGGATTGGCTTGGGACACAGGTGGATTAGCACCGAAAGATATTCTGAGCTGGGTCATAGAATCATCTAGATTCTTTTCTAGTTGCTTTCCACTGGAATCTAGCTCTGCTAGGATATCTTCTATAGATTCAAGAGCAGCTTTCTGTTGGATTTCCACTTCTGTGGGAACAATCTCTAGCCCAGCTGAGGATACTGCCTGAGACTCAGCTGGCACATACGGCTGAGGGGCAGGAGCACTTTCTTGTTGTAGAGGGACTGCTGAGATAGGAGCAGTTGAACAATCTATCCTGTTAATCCTCGAATTAACTGCAGCTATCTCATCCTGCAAGACCTTCTTACGAGCTTCATCTGAGCAGGAGTTCAATTCCATTGTGAAGGCATCTATCCTCCTTTGCAGCTTGTTATCATGATATTTGCGCCATAATTGTTGATACTGCAGTGAGAGCTGAGGTACAAGGAGTTCCATTTGCAGAATCAGAACTGTTTTCTCATCTCCTACAGCTTTCTCTTCTCTTCTCAGCAGCTCATGAAGCTCTTCATTGATTGCCTTGTCTTTCTTCCATATATCCTTTTGAACTGAGACATCTTTAGGAGCATCAGAAGTGTCAAAGATTAATTTCTTGAGATCTTGAATTTTTGAATTTAGAGCATCTCTTTCGGCTCCTGAAGTAACCGGCAACATCCCCATTAAATCATGCAATTCTTTGATTAGAGCACTGTGAGATTTTCTCTTCTCAGCTTCAGCTTTCCATGCATCCTCTTCTTCTTGTTTTTGCTGACTCTTAGCCTTGCTGGATTCAATGACAGCTGCTGATCGAGGCTTCTTAGGAATATTGCTCAAAGATAGGTCAGCTAGACCACCACCAGCTCTGGTTCTCTTGAGAGTGTCCACAACTGGTGCCCTCTTAGCTTTGATGGCTGCATCTTTGGCAGTAGCTTTCTTAGCTTTCTCCTCTGCCTTCTTCTTCTTAGCTTCAGCCATTTTGGCTTTCTTTTCATCTGCAAGCTTCTTTCTCTCCTATTTTTGCTTTTCCTTCTTTTCAGCTTTTACAGCTTCAAGCTCTTTCATCCTGGAGATGGATTGCTTGACAGCCAAATCCACTTGGCGTTTCTCCTCTTCCAAGACTTTCATCTTTGCTTCCTCCTTGGCCAATTCTGTTGGAGATAAAGGGATCATAGCAGGTTTCTTGGCTTTCTCTTCAGCATCAAGTTTCTTAGCAAGTCTCCTTGCTTTCTCTGTCTCCCATTCTTCCTGATTTTTCTTTTCCAAGATCTGAGTCCTGATAGCAAGGGGAAAATCGTCTATGATATCCTCAGGCTGATTACCAGATCCAGACATCTGCATAGGTAAGATAGGATAAAGAGTAGGTAAAGGGTAATCCTTTTGCAGAAAGAAACTAACTGACCAACCTAACTGATACTCAGGAGAGTAAATCAGGTGACACTGGGAAGGTTTTACAATTTATCTCATGCTACCTGACTTAGCTACCTGAGACACAGGTGAGATAAAGTGCGAAACTCAGGTGTAGAGACAGAACAACCTAGGTTTATCGAATCTTGCTGAAATCTAAAAGTTCAGAACAATGTGCTGCAAGAATTCATTCTGGAGGCTAAAGAAACAACATCTCTATCTAATTCCGCAGCTAAGAGCTACCCGAGAACGTGGAATTCGCATAAAGGCGGAAACCACCCTAGTTCTGTGAAGAACAGCTCGAGGAGACTTACGATGAGGAATTTGGATGGAGATGCAGGCGCTTGATCAACAGAAGAGCTTGAGGGAGCTTCGACGAGCGAAAAGAACGGCGGGGAAGCACGCGATCGTCGAGAATCAATCGGCGGAGAAGTGCGCTAGGGCTTAGGAGACTCTGAAGCGGGTTTAGCGCGGACCGTTGCAGAGTGGGGTATTTATAACCCGAGTGGCCCTATGGCACCTGAGAGACAGCTGGCTACTACCTGAGATTCAGGTAGAACTGAATAACTGAGCAGAGCTCTAAACTTAGTCTATTTCCTCCGGATTTTTGGAAGTGTTCAACCGAGACTCATGTGGAAGACTCAGTTGACAAGTTTTTCAATAGGATTACCAGAGAGAATTCAAAGATAAGAAATGAAAGCAGATTAGAGATCTCTTTTCAAACACAGCTTGCCAAACAATCAACAATACAAAGCTAAAGCTGTGTTGAATTGAAATAGATGATAAAATCCAACTTATTTAGCTCAATGGAAAATCCATGAGTTCAATAAGGTGCAAAAATCAGCATGTTATCTACTAAGACCTATCCCACCTGAGGTTCACCAAAGACTCAGGTGGATGACTCATGTAGAATGCAGAGAATGTAAAATCCAGAAATGCAAACATATGTACACGTGAATCATCATTTCCTCACTGCACATTCGAGATATCCATGATATTTAGCTCATGCCTGAGGGTACAGAACCTATTTTCATCTAGAGGCTTGGTGAAAATATTGGCTAGTTGAGCTTCTGTCCTCACATGACACAGTTGGATATCCTTCTTCTCTACATGGTCTCTGAGGAAGTGGTGTCTCACTTCTATGTGTTTGGATCTTTGGTGTTGGACTGGGTTGTTGGCTAACTTAATTGCACTTTCATTATCACAGAGGAGGGGTACTTGAGACATGGATATGTTGAAATCCTTCAAGGTCTGCCTCATCCATAATAATTGAGCACAACAACTACCAGCTGCTATGTATTCAGCTTCTGCTGTGGATAGGGCTACTGAGTTTTGTTTCTTGGAACTCCAGGACACAAGTGAGCGCCCTAGAAATTAGCAAGTACCTGAGGTGCTTTTTCTGTCAACCTTACATCCTGCATAATCACTATTCGAATAGCCAATTAGCTCAAAGGGTGCACCTTTAGGGTACCATAAATCAAACCCAGAGGTATGAATTAAATATCTCAGTATTCTACGAACAGCAGTGCGATGAATATCTTTAGGATCAGCTTGAAAGCGTGCACACATGCAAACACTCAACATAATATCAGGTCTAGATGCACATAGATATAGCAGACAACCAATCATAGACATATACTCCTTCTGATCAGTAGACTTACCTTGTTGGTTTAAATCAAGATGATCATTTGTTTGCATGGGAGTTGATATTGACTTAGCTTTGTCCATGTCAAACTTCTTGATGATGTCCTTAGCAAACTTCTCTTGGGAGATGAAGGTTCCTTGCTTGAGTTGTCTAATCTGCAGCCCTAGGAAGAACTTCAATTCTCCCACCATGGACACCTCAAATCTTTTGATCATCATCTTGCTGAACTCATCACTTAGCACACGGTTAGTACTACCAAATATTATGTCATCGACATAAATTTGGCATATAAATAAATCCTTGCCTTTAACTTTAGTAAAGAGTGTAGTATCTACAAGCCCAATTTTAAAACCATTATGTATAAGAAACTCCTTCAGAGTGTCATACCAAGCACGAGGGGCTTGTTTAAGGCCATACAAAGCCTTGTGGAGCACATATACATGATGGGGTCTTTTTGGATCCTCAAAACCAGGGGGCTGTTCTACATACACAAGTTCAGCAAGCTTACCTTGGAGGAAGGCACTCTTGACATCCATTTGATAAAGCTTGATGTTGTGATGGTTTGCATAAGCTAGAAGTATCCTGATAGCTTCAAGCCGAGCTACAGGTGCAAAAGTTTCACCAAAATCTAAGCCTTCTATTTGAGTGTAGCCTTGAGTAACCAACCTTGTCTTGTTCCTCACAATTTGGCCGTCTGAGTCTTGCTTGTTGCGAAAAACCCACTTGGTTCCTATGACATTGTGGTCCTTGGGTCTTTCAACAAGTGACCAGACTTCATTTCTCTCAAATTAGTTCAGCTCTTCATGCATAGCATTTATCCAGTCTGGATCAGATAGAGCTTGACCTACATTCTTGGGCTCAATGGTGGAAACAAAAGAATAGTGAGCACAAAAATTAGCAGTACGAGAACGAGTAGTCACTCCCCTATTAATTTCACCAATGATTTGGTCTACAGGGTGATCCTTTTGCAGCCTGCTGATCACAGGGGGTTCGGGTTCAGCCACCTGAGTCACAGCTGGATGTGAGTCAGCTGAGGGTATCTGTGACTCAGTTGGCTCTTCCTGAGACTCAGCTGGGTGCATGGAGGCTTCTGAGTCCAGTTGATCATTGGATGGGTTGTACTCGTACTCAATGCCATGCACTTCATCTTGCTCATCATCTGGGTCAAGTAGCTCAGAGACACCTGATGAAGCTGGTTCCTCAGCTTGAGGCCTAACTTCACTAGTTGACTTGTGAAGAATATCTACTTTTCCTAAAATATCATTAGCAACTTGCCCACCTTGTAAGCCATTAGATTCGTCGAATGTCACATCTACAGCTTCTTCAACAACCTTGGTGTTTGTGTTAAAGACTCTGTAAATGTGAGATTCTGTGCTGTACCCAATAAAAATTCCTTCATCAGATTTGGATTCAAATTTAGAAAGACGTTTGCCTTTCTTGAGAATATAACACTTACAACCAAATACTCTGAAGTAGGAGACATTTGGCTTCTTGTTGGTCAACAACTCATAAGGTGCCTTCTTCAAGAGTGGATGAAGATACAATCTATTGATGTTGTGGCAAGCAATGTTGACAGCCTCAGTCCAAAACCTTGCTGGTGTCTTGTATTCACTTAGTAGTGTTCTTGCCATCTCTATCAAGGTTCTGTTCTTCCTCTCCACCACTCCATTTTGCTGAGGTGCATAGGGACCAAAGAACTCATGCTTGATTCCATGCTTGTTCAGGAAAGCTTCAACTCTTGAGTTCTTGAATTCTGTCCCATTGTCACTTCTCACTGCCTTCAGGTTGATATTCCATTCATTTTGGACTCTGACAATGAGATGCTTGAACCTCTTGTACACCTGTGACTTGTCCTTCAAGAAAAATACCCAAGTGAAACGTGACAAGTCATCAATAATAACAAAACCATACTTGTTACCTCCAATGCTCTCATATGTAGTAGGACCAAACAGATCAATATGTATGAGATCAAAAGGAGTAGTAGTGGTCATGATATTCTTGGGTGGATGAGGGCTTCCAACTTGCTTCCCAGCTTGACAAGCACAGCATGGCTTGTCCTTGTTGAATTGGATCTGCTTTAGGCCTAGGACATGCTCCTCTTTACTGAGTTTGTTTAGCAGCCTCATCCCTACATGACCTAGCCGCCTGTGCCACAGCCAGCCTAACTGAGCTTTAACCATCAGGCAGCATGGCACAGCTGCTTCCTGATCCTGAAAATCTACAAGATATAGCTTATCTACTCGATAGCCTTTGAAAACTTGTAAGTCATTTGTTTGTTTCTGAACATAAACCTCTTTAGGATAAAATGTGACTTTCATACCAGCATCACATAATTGAGAAACAGATAAGAGGTTATATGAAATAGACTCAACAAGCATTACTTCAGTAAGAGAGTGTTCCTGAGAGATAGCAATTTTACCACAATCTAATACCTTGCCTTTTGAATCATCAGCATAGTTGACATACTTGCAAGGGAGGTTGTCTTTTCGTATCTCAGTGAACTCTTCTTTGCCTACAGTCATGTGTTGTGTACAGCCACTGTCCATGACCCATTTAGTTCCACTGGAGGCAGAGCCCTGCATGATTAGTTCTGAGACTTAGGAACCCAAACGGCTTTGGTTCCCAAGTTGGCAGGTCTCTTACAGTAAGCATCAATAGTAGGAATAAGCTTAACAGATGTGTTCTTAGCAGCTATAGCTTTAGAAAGCTTAGTGAACCTCTGAATCTTTCTCAGATTCTTATCTCCTGCAAGCTCAGATGGAAGGGTTAGCACATTTGCATTGCACCTGAGTGAGCCACCTGAGACACAGGTGACTACAGATTTTGGTACCCAAATACTCGGTACTCTTTTGTATTCACTCCAAGGCCCAACATACCTTGCCTCAAGCTTACCATTCTTCCCAGTTCTAACCACATAGCTGGGGATTGAGGGAATTCTCATATAACCACCTATTTTCCGGTGATTTCCTACAAGAGAGTTAGCATCATATTTTCCCATTTGAGGAACAAAGTTGTTCTACAAGGATTTCTTGTTAGCAGCAGGGGGAATATATGACAATTTATCTTTGCCAAGCACATGAGTGAAACCAAGTCCCCTTTTACCATTGTTCTTGAGAACTAAGGTAGACTGGAGTCTAGCAAAGTTTTGCATGCCTATATTAGCACTGCATAAGCCTATTCTCATGAGCCTTTTCAGCTCCTCATGCTCCTCTTTAAGCTCATTAAACTTTGCTGCATCAACAGAGTTAGTAGCAGTTGAAGTACTTGATCCACTGGGTGAATCAGCAACAAACACTGTACTGGAAGTAATAGCATTGATGCGAGATGTACAGTTTAAGCAGGTTTCTACAACATTAGGGGGATTAGCATCAGGAATAACAATAGAGCAAGCTGAGTGGGTTTCGTTAAGCTTATCATGCTCAGAAGTTAGAAGCTCATGTGATAACTTGAGCTTATCATGAGCCACCTGCAGCAAGTAAACTTCTTCATCAAGATCAGCTTTAGCATCTTGAGCATTATCAAGGGACACCTGCATATCAGTTAGTTTGTCCCTGAGAGAGATGTTTTCTTTTCCCTCTTTCCGAAGAAGCTTTTCTGTCCTGTCAAGAATGTCCATTAGCTGAACATAATCAGGGAAGTCATCCTCAGTTAATACCTTGTTGCCTTTAGCCAGGAGGCATAGGGCTGGAGTCTCAGCAGATGAAGGATCGGCGTCCTTGTCGAAGAGAGAGTCTGACTCAGGTGCACAACTGAGTGACCTAATTGAGCCATCGCCTGACTCAGCTGGGCTACTGAATGATCCATCTGAGACACAGATGGCTAACCCAGCTAGCTCAGTTTCTTCTTCTAATTCTTCTTCAGACTCTGAATCATCTGAGATCCAAGCTTGTCCCACATATGCTCTGGCAGCAGAGGTCTTCTTCTTTCTAAAGGTAGGTGGCTTTCCTTTCTTGTATTTTTTCTTGACAATGACCTCCTTCTTCTTGTACTTGCCCTCTTCTGGTTTCTTGCTCTTCCTGGGGCAATCAGCAATGAAATGTCCTGAGTCACCACACTCAAAATATTTCTTGTCGTTGAGCTGCTTCTTCCCTTTGAATCTTTTAGCAGAACCAGAGAACTTCTTTCTTCTGTAAAACTTTCTAAAATTGCGAGTGAGCATAGCAAGTTCAGTTTCTTCATCAGTGGACATCTCTTCATCCAAATCTTCTTCATCACTGGAGTCCTTGAGACTGGCCACTATGTTGAGAGCTATATCCTTGTTCTTGCCAGAAGTAGCAGCATGCTTCTTAGAGTGATTCAGCTCCATCTCATGAGTAAGCATCCTACCAAGCACATCAGTGGGCTTCATCCTGTCGAAGCCGTTCTTTTCCTTCACCATCAGACGCAGAGTGTGATAGGGCTTGGGAAGGACAAAAAGGAACTTCTTGATCACATCTTCATCTTCAACTCTGGTTGATCCAAGGGTTTTCAGCTGATTTGTGATCATTGTAAGCCTTGTGAAGATGGAGTTGATGTCCTCTCCAGGTTGATAGTGGAAGTTGTCAAGATCATGCTCTAACACATCCTTCTTGGACCTCTTCAAGGTATCACTGCCTTCATGAATGGCCTGAAGGGTGTTCCAGATATCATGGGCTGCATCAAAAGTGCTGACACGGTTGAAATCATGTTCCTGCAGCCCCATATAGATAGCATTGGCAGCCCTAGCATTGTTCTTGATGTTGATCTTGTCTTGATCAGTAGGGGTGCTCTCATTCTCTACTTTAAGACCTGTCATGATAATTTTTCAGACATCTAGGTCCATTGCAGTAAGGTGCATTTGCATCTTCCGTTTCCAAAAAGCATAGTTAGTGCCATCAAACATGGGAACTCTACCCTCGTAGTTCGACATCCCTTAACTCTGGCTGTTAAGCCAATATGAGCAACGAGGCTCTGATACCACTTGAAAAGATCTCAGGAGTCGACTAGAGGGGGGGTGAATAGGTCGGCTCTATAAAATTAAAACCTAATGGGCTTTAATTTAAAATAAATGGGCCAATCCTAAACAACTGACTCAGGCAACTGACTCTCAGGTCGATAACTCAGATAAACGCAATCAGTGCAGAGCAGAGACAAATATGTGCCAACTGAGTCTCAGGTGAGTGACTCAGTTGTGTGCAACAGATAGACAAAATAGTAAAGGAGACAACTTGCTCTTAGTGTCAACTGAGTCTCAGGTGGGAAACTCAGTTGTGTGCAGCAAAGAGTGAACAAAGTATATCAGCACAAGTGAACACAAGCCAAACAAATAAGCGAGAAGACACAAGGGTTTGTTTTACCGAAGTTCCCACTTTAGCAAAGTGGTACGTCTCCGTTGAGGAAGCTGCTTTCACAGCCGGCACTGAACCGTGCTCTTTCCTCGTTCACTTATCTTGTGTGGAATCCTTTTGATCTCACCGCAGCGAGACAGGCAGACTCAAATCGCCTTCACAAATGCTTGGAGGCAGCCACACAAGACTTGGCTTGCTCACCAACGACTCTAACTTCCCGGTCTTGGAGCAGACGAACTCCAAGAGCTCTCTCAGTCTCTTGGAGGACCCAGTACCATGAACTCTCTCAGTTCTGAAGCACTCAGGATGCAAAGCAACTCTCTCTCACTGTGGATGCACGCAGGCAACACTCTCTCGGAGACTAAGAGCTCTTTCTTCCGACAGTAGGGTGCTTTCTATGGTAGAGGTAAAGGTTGAGGTCGAAACCTCCCCAGGTTCCCTATTTATACGGTCCCTGGCAGCTAGCCGTTACCCTCATGCCACGTCAGACAAAGAGCCACCAGACAAACCTATCTGAGACTCAGCTAACCTACACTTGGTAACCTACTAGCCACGGCTGAGCTACCCACCTGAGTCTCAGATGCCAAACTCAGGTGGACTCGGTTGCCTCAGGCAACACCTGAGCACAACACTGGCCGGCTCACTACAAGCCTAAAACTGATTCAGGAGGACAATGGACTCTCCACTGCCACTGGCTAGCTCGCTCAGAATCTTGGCACTGGTTCCAAGCTAACAATCTGAAGACGACAGCCCTTTGAAGACGCACAGCGAACCCCTTGACGCAGATCCACCAGCTTCTTAGCTCCTCCATGTCTTATCCAGCTTGTAGTCACGGTCCTTGAACTCCATCAAGCCACCATCACCTCGCTTGCCCTCGAGCACAGCCTCGACTTCCTCGCAACTGAGCCTCAGGAGACTAGCTCAGCTAGCCCTTCTGACCTTCATGGTTCCTTGCTCTTTTTAGGCCTCATCATCACTCAGATGTTGTTTTGATCGATCACCTGTTCATCTAAACTCCTGTTCACACTCGTTGTAAACGTTAGATACAGGTGAGGGTTGTCATTATCCATCAAAACCAAACCTTGGGGCTAGATAATCATCCTTCCACTCTCCTTGGAACTGGGTGCACTTTCAGTTGGGTCAGTCCAACCCCATGTTCCCTAACATGTACCCATATAATTGGTTCGATATCTTTATGTCCATAACCCGTGAAACATGGTCATCAACCAATACACATGCTAGTCTATTATTCATATGTGTCCTCACATGAATTCCACTAGGGACCAATTTAGAATAATCATTCAAGGTTAGTACGGAGTTTCACAAACAAGTCACATACTTACTAATTAATACAAATGATATCATTTAAGGAACATTTAATAAATCATGGATACAATGAAATATGATCATCCCTATGACTGCCACTATGGCACATTTCTAACAGGCTAGAGCTCCAAGGGCGGCCAGCACTGGCGGGATGGTGGCGAAGAGAAACAAGGGAGCAAGGGAAGGAATTGGGGAGCTCAGTCCTATCGACCGAAGAAGGAGGTCAGGAGCGGGTGGCCTTGCCACGTAGGGAAGGAGGCCCTGTGGTGGGCCCCACGGGCAGGTAAGGTATTCCTTTTATTGTTTTTCTCTTTATTTTATTTTCTGTTTCCATTTCCATTTAGCACAAGATGTGATAAAAAGGAATTCAATCTTCAGAATCCATACAAATTCACAGGAAATATTAGAGCGTACTTGTTCAGGAATTTCCTGGAGTTGAAATAACCTATATTAGGCTGTTATACAATTATGATCGCCACGTGGCACAAAGCAAGGATGTACCTTAATTCCATTTTTAGCAATTTTTTCCAAATAGCTATAGCTGAGGTCATGGATGTAAATAACTCATAGGTATGCACCTTTATAAAATTTTGAGAGAGGGAAGATCACTCAATTAGTTTCTTCCAAAATTTGTCCGAGAAGAGAAACTCTGGAAAATAATTTGGTCTAGATGTACAAGTGAGTTTCAATTGACTCGTAAAAGTTTTTGATAGCTAAGATGTTTGGAATATATATAAGTTTTTGAATCATGAGTTTTAGTGACATGAGATTCACCGTTCTATTTCATATTGATCGTAAGGCTCAGGTTAAAGTTTTTAATCAAGGTCATTTTTGAGTGATCTATATGCATGCACGTGAGGAAAGAAATCAGTTTTATTCACGATGATTCGCATTGATCTCGTGTCTTAAGAATATGATCGTCACACCCTATATACCAATGTAATATTAAAGAAATCTAGTCTCTAATCCTCTCTTGTTTGCACATTACTCTTGGAAGTTTGATTGCTTGGGTTGTGTTCTTATGGCCACTCCCTTATGGGTTTATGTAGGTTGTCACATAATCTCTTCTAAAACAAGGAGGATTTTAAATCCTAGTAAGTTTATGTAGGTTGTCACATAACCTCTTCTAAAGTAAGAAGGATTTTAAATCCTAATAGGTTTTCTTATAGTACACCTCTTGAATCACAATAGGTTTAGAATATGAGTGTCTATATAAATGGAGGCATGATGGCATTGGTAGGTCTTTGTGAGATTTCACCCTAGGAATTCTAACCTTGCGAGACGGCATTAACACCCCGATGCACGGTGTTCTCAATCGCATATATGTCAATGCCTTAGAGGCATTGCTGTTGTTGCTACGGTGCTGACGACTACACCCAACTTCGTGATGGTTGTGTGGTGCTGTTGGAGGGCATCGCAATGGGCTTCTTGGGAAGGACTCCCAAGTACAACTTTACCTCTACTACGTTGGCTTACGATTCGTCGGACTGGCTTCCCTGACTACTTCCGCTGCATAACATGATAATTCTATGATCTATAATTTACGATAGTTCCTGGTCATTGAGGTAACAAAATTGTTATTGCCGGTGTAGCCTTTCCGTAACCCTACGTACATATATCCTCTTCAAAATATATATATGAAAGAGGTTCATCTTGAATGATATAAGCACCATCATCTATGGAAGTGACACAATTTAACATCTATGTTAACAAAGAGCTTTGTACTCAAGCTAAGGCATACATCCTCTTCAAAACATATTACAGAGTATACATAGATGATCGGGCCAAAAAGAATGTACACAGCACTGTTGAAAGAAACCATCAACAAGAAGAATAAACATAACCGGAGATTCAAAGCAATGGCGCTCAAATATTCAGGGAAAAAAGAAACAGAAAGGAAGGAGTACATGGTACATACGCCATCATCGTGTATCTCTCGACTTCATCAGTACTGCTTCTTGCTGCACTCGGGCGGCACCTGGGTGCCGGCGGGCCTCTTGGCGTCCTTGCAGTAGTCGTAGACGGTGTAGCCCAGCTGCACGGCCTGCATCTGGCGCAGCTGCCTATCGGTGAGCTTGCACGGCGCCGGCGCGGCGTACGTCGACGAGGGGCAGCTCTTCGCGCAGTCGACGCCGCTGGAGCACTCGCAGACCCCGAGGTTGATGTTGCTATACTCGGCGACGAACGGCGCCTTGCTCCAATCGGTCTTGACGCGGCCTCCCTGCGTCGCCCAGTCCTCCGCCGACCAGATGCTGGAGAAGGCGTACATCGGCCGCTTCGTCGGGAACGGCACGCCCTCGCTCGCGTAGTTGCGGAACACGCGGATCGGGATGCTGTCCACGTACCACCTGCACACGGAGAGGAGCCAGTCAGGCGATCTCAGCCGTCGATTTCTATCTATGATCGGAGAGGTTATCATCATGCCAGATGCCGGGATCGGTCTGTGCATATCGATGCATGGCCTAGCTTACACGATCATGCAGGGGTTCCAAAAGATGGTGTAGTTGTGGAAGTCGACGGTGGGGTCGAACCAGGGATGGAACTGCATCTCCTTCTCTCCGACGCCGTCGGCGAAGACGTTGGTGTGGATGGTGTAGGGCTGGCCGGTCTCGTTGCCCAGGAACTCGAAGTCGATCTCGTCGTGATCGTCGCCGACGGACGAGGTCTGTTCATGCATGATTAATCTTGCCATGAGACTGTCACTCATGCTCAATAAAGAAATGTGCATTAGCTATTTTAGTCGTCGGGCTCACGTAGTACGTGGTGACGGTGCCGGCCGAGTTGCCCTTGACCAGCTTGATCAAGGTGGACACGCTGCCGTAGATGAACTGCTTCTTGCTCCGGAGCATACAGCCTGATGGAATTCACAATCCCAAACAATAATGTTATATCTCTATGCATGTGTATAATTTGCAAAGAAATTGTATTATGCACATATCTGTCTGTGACATTTCTTTTCACATTACCCATATGAATATTTATTGTGTAAACTAACGTTCAATCCAAAGTTCATTAATTTCAACAGTTTAACTGCACCGCATTCTAGTTTTTTAGAATATAACTGCAACATTCTAAACATGTATTTGGTAAGTACGGGACTCACTAATCATAAAGTATTAACATCGTTGCTGAGATACACTGTATATATCTCTTACCTGAGGAGTTGCTGACGAGGGAGAGCGTGAGGTGGTTTCCCCCATCGGTCATCTTGGCGTTCTGCGGCTCCCACGTGATGTCACACGTGTCCTGGAAGTTGGCGCCGACGAGCGCGAGCTCCAGCACAGCCGCCAAGGCGACGGCAGCGATGAGAGCCTTCGTCGAGCTCTCCATCTCCTCCTCGTGTATGTAGGTTTCTTCGTTGTGTGTGATGACTGACGACTTCGTGGGAATTCAGAGGGTCTTATATAACAAGCCGAGAACTTTCCCTAAAAAAAAGAAGGGAAAAAAAAGCTGAGAATTGATTTTTCAGGTTGGTCTTGGGGAGTTTTTGGTACGCATGTAGGCATGATGAAATAATGTTTTGTGGAGTTCCTACGGATTTGCGACCTAGTTGCTTTTGAATGATTTGAATAATGGCATCCTCTGGTTAGTCTAACTAATGGCTCTTCGCAAGTGTTAGTAGTGCTTGGCATGAACAATATTATACTCCGTCGACAGGCGGGCAAACTAGAGGGCGACGACTGCTACTGTAGTGCTTGCCATCATCTCCGGCATGTGTCACTTGGTCAATGGGTATCGATTCTGTCATTTGTCAAAAACGAGTTTAGAAAATTAAATCGGGGTAACAGCATTTTTCATTTTTGAAACTAATTGTGGGTTCATTAATATTAGTTCAGTTTAATCCCTAGGTTTATATTCCATTGAAAGATAGGCTGGTAGATGTGATGTTCCTTCGTGCGATATTTTTCAATTAACTGTCCAGCATTACTCGTGGAGATACAAATCGGCAAGCTCTTCTAACTTATGAGCTAACGATATATTTCATCTGACTCCGTTATACGATACTACCTCCATTCTAGAATAAATAACGCTTTAGAAAGCGTGAAATCAAACTTATTTATTTTGATATGTAATTAATAAAGAAAACTATTTAGATTGGTTAGATGCAAATGGCACTATAAAAATTAATTTCATAGTATTATATGTAAATATTGTGTGTATATATATATATATATATATCCATAAAAAAAGTAATGGTCAAAGTTGCACATTAGCATATACTAGCATGGCGCCCGTGCGTTGCAATGGAATCTCAAATAGTATAATAATATCTCATGTTCTGACTAAACCATAAGTCCATAATAAAATATATTGCTTTGTGCTCGTACAACACACATGCACACATATAACAAAATTTATGCACATGTGTGGTGAAGGAACTAACTCAGAACGTAAAGATTGGAGTATGTTTAGCAAAGTTGGTTGAGAGTTACGTAAATATTGGAGTCTGTTTAGCAGAGTTTGTTGAGAGTTGAAGAGTTGGAGAGTTTGTTGAGGAAGTTATTTTTTACTTGGTGGAAGGGTAAAATCGGAAAGAAAAAAGATGTACCATCATCACCAACTCAAATATAATAGATAGTAATAGAAAAAGTAATGGTCAAAGTTGCACATTAGCAACTGTGCTAAATTAAAAACATCGTCTATTCTGAAATGGAAGAAGTAAGTCCAAGATCTACTCGAGTAATGGTTACTAAAACGCTAGCAAAGTGTTTGGCTTGTTGTCTTGTACTGTAACAGGATAACAGCGAGACTTCAAACAGTATTTCATAAGCAATTGTATCGACTTTATTGATTAAACAAAGATAGTACAATCAATTGAAAAAACTGAATGAAACATGAGCAATAAAGACTCCTGATAAAACAAAAGTTACACCAAGGTCCTCCTAAGTCGTCGTCTTTAGCTCTACACTTCGCATCTTAACGTTTCTCCAAGCCTCTGATGAAGAAACTGCAAAAGACCAAACCTATACAAGCTGGATTAACCTCAAAGGTTCTAAAGAGCCACATGAGCCGCCCACCTCAATAGCTAAGAATCTATGACCATTGAATGCACTGTGACCGGTAACAGACCCCTTGTAAGGCAAGATGCTGAACTACTGGTGCGTCCTTGTATCACTGAGGAAGAAGACTAAGAGCACGAAAGGACGAAACAGGAGAACCACAAACCAGAACAAACTTGACACAACCATCGCCGTCACTACCACCAAGTTAAGCCATAGCACCGGACAACAATGTGCCAGATCGAGAACCATCGATTTGCAGGACCAAAACACCGTTGGCTCCCCGGTGTCGATCATGATAACCACAATAGGATGGGAATAGAGTCAGGAGATTTTTACTCCGTAAGACGCCATCTCCACCATCAGGACGCAATGACCAAGAGCACACAAACCTAACATAGAAATGACCTAAAATGCATGCCAAGTGTTGATTTGGGTTCCCCCCGCATCCCGACATTGTATAGACCGCTGGAGACGAGGGGAACTTGTGGAAACACCGGCGAAAAAAGATGGTCTCCTATGGCCCACGACAATAGGTTTTCACTCCAACAGTGTTCTGGAATTCAATCCTTCTCTCTTGAGACCTCAAGCAGTTTATATGTGTTTGTTTAGCTGGGCCAGAGTCTGTTACCACATAATTAGTCATACTCAAGGCCCATACCTCCCACTGCAATAGGACACAAAGCACTCCTGTTTCACAAACTTTTCTCAATTCACTTCTTCTCTTCATACAAATCCAAAGTGGACTGAAACAAACTGAATGATCGAGGTTTATCGACTAGAGGGGGGGTGAATAGGAGATTATCAAATTTTACTCAAATTAGTTAATTAGCATGCAAAGGTGAAGCAGATTTAGAATGAAGCAAGAAATAGCAAACTAAAACTAGCTCAAATTGAAGAACAACAAAGCAATTAGAAATCTAGAAGAAGGACACAAAGTTTAACCCAAAGTTCAAGTTGTTGGCAACAACTCTACGTCTTCGTTTGGAGAGGCTGAGCACTTAGCTCCGAAGACACACAGTCTTCACCTTCTTCTCCTTGAGCTCAGTCCACTTAGAACTTACTCAATCACTCGAGGTGGATCTTAAGGTGATCCCCAAACCTTCACAAACAGTTGGAGGTGAATCCACAAAGTTGGAGCTCTTCAACGACGCCTAACCGGCTAGGAGATGCCAAATCTCCAAGAGTAACAGGTTTGAACTTTAGGCTCGAAGAAGCTCTTGTTTGAATGCTCAATCAAGTCTTTGGATCTCTCAAAGCTTTCCCCTCTCAAAGTAGATATCAATGGAGTCAAGAGGAAAGGGGAACACAGTGTGAGAGAATGTCTTTTTGTGCTTAAGTGTCCTCCCGAGCCCGCAGGGGGTCGGGGGCTATTTATAGCCGTTCCACAGAAAAGAGTCATTGGGCATAAAGATGTTCTCCGGTACAACTGGAAGACAAAACCGGAAGCTCCGGGATTCAAACCAACGGTCAGATCTGAAGAACATCAGATGCACAGCGAAAGTCTTCAACACAAAGCCGGTAGTTCCGGAAGGAACACAGTCACATCGGAATTGAAGAACATACTCCGTAGAGTTACTTCCAGAAGCAATTCCCGGTAGTGCCGACTTTGAAGACGGTTGTGCCGGGGTTAGAAAAGATAACACATTCTTCTCCGCAGAGAAGAAAAATAGTCCAGCCGAAAACTTAACCCGGTAACACCGCTTCACCAAGAAGACTTAAGTGCAGAACAGATTCTCGGTGCAGCCGAAAAATGGAACGGTACAACCGAAGACAAAACATGTGGGACTTAGTCTGAGACGAAATGAGCCCTAAGTCCAGAAGAGATTCTCGGTGCAGCCGGAAACAAAACCAGTGCAACCGAAGACAACTCAGAATGCGACTTAGACTAGGGCAGCAAAAGACCTAAGTCTAGAGAAGATTAATTCTCGGTGCAGCCGGAAACAAAACCAGTGCAACCGAAGATAAAGCGAACAGGACTTAGTCTAGGGTACCAGAAGCATATTTCGGAAGCACCGGTTTTCCCAACCGGTCATACCGATTTCCGAAATATGAAACTAGGGCAAACCCTAAGCTGTAGGGTTCCCTAACTCTCCAACACAAAGGCCATTCTCGGCAGCACTGGGTTCAAGACCGGTCATGCCGCAATTGAAGCTCTTCGAGGCTTGAGACGACTAAGTCTTCAAACCTCGCAACAGAGGCCAATCTCGATATGACCGATTCTTCAAACCGGTACAACCGAGAGTCACTGTCTGTGTTTCAGAAAGAGATTTCAAAAAGGTCTTCTAAGATTTGATTGAGCACACATGAAGACTCTTCCTCTAACTTAGATTTCTCACCCCTCTTAATAGGCGGCTTGGCCTATAGACTCAAATGATCTATTGATCATATCAAAGACTAGAAAATCACCACTAATCTTCTAGGTCCAAGCATTCCTTCATCTTCAACTTTTTAGGGGTCGACATCCGTTGGTTAAACCAACTATTTGGGGACTATACACCTGAATACACTTAGTAAATCATTAGTCCCTTAATCGTTTGTCATTAATCATCAAAACCCATTAGAGGGCTCTAGATGCACTTTCACAAACAAACAAACAACAACTATTTTTTCCTCTAGCAAGTGGCTAGGGTTTACTCTCCTCTCGCTAATGCCCATGTCCGACGTGGAGTCTATCTCTGATTCTGATCCCTATCCTCCCTGCTCATGATATACTCAGACTGATCTAGGGGTAGACCTGATTCTTCTTCGCGGTGTTGGTTGTTCGGCGAGTTAGGGTTTATAGATTAGTTTGGAGGACATGTTTTGCATAGGTGATCTGTGGGGTTCCTGTTCACGATGTTTGACGCTAGATCAAAACCGGGTCTGGGCAGCTCTAAGGGGAAGAAGGAGGCGGATCTTGATGAGATGTTGCAGAAGTTGGCATTGAAGGCGATGAACTTGGTGATATGGTGTATGAGCAGAAGGATGATGAGGGAGAGGAGCAGATGCATTGGCTAGTGCTAGCACGGTGCACACGTCGATCCCGTTTAGTCTCAGTGTTCTTCACCAACATGGGTATGCTGGAGCTTCATGAGAGACCCCTGCTTTAGGGTTCTCGGCGATAATCTCTTTGTGGTAAAGTTTTTTTGCTTTGGGGATTGGGGCAAGCTGATGGGTGAGGGTCTGTGGATCTTTCGTGGATCTGGAGTGATGATGGAGTGGTACGATGGCTTGACGAAACCATCGATGGTGGAACTACAGAAGTTGGCAGAGGTTCAAATTCATGACCTTCTTGGTAAGTATAGAAAGGAGAAGATGGTGAAGCAGCTCACGAGCAAGGTGGGTGAAGTAATCACCAGGGAATTGGATGCAACGAGTGGTCTAGCAGGCAATTTTACTCGTGTCCGTGTGAAGCGTGACGTTTGCAAATCACTAACTAGGGTCGTCTAATGTATGAGAAAATGCCACGATTTTGTGGGGTTTGTGGCCTTCTTGGTCATACTCATAGAGAATGTGGATCAACGATGCATGCAGAGAGGGAGATGCAATATGAGGATTGGCTCTTGCCTGAACAGGTGTGGCAGGACAGCAACAGGGACCAAACACATGATGTGCTACGGGGGGAAGGTGCGGTGGAGGGACATAAGGTGGAGGAAGATGAAGAGGGGTTGGGGAGAGCTTTACTGGCCCGAAGGAAGAAGAGGATGAGGAGTTGCACGATACGGCTTGTAGCCCGCTGAAGAAAACTAGCAACATTGAATCACAAGGGTTGGAAGTGGAGAGGGCAAGGTGTAAGAGACTGGCTTTTGAGGATGGTAATGAATCAGGGAAGCGCACTGAGCCATTGGCTCTCCTAGCACCGGAGGGAGTTGTGGGAAACCTAGTGCAAAAATTTGATGCGGTGGGATCGATTCCTTCTTTGGTGCCGCTACCACCACTCGGCAAAAGAAAGGAAAACATGCTGGAAAATTAGGCAATATAACGAGACTAATCCGAAGACTTAACATGATAGAAACAGCAAATTAAATCTAGACATCATCAGTAGTATGGGCACTACATCACAACAAATATCTAGATCACAGAAAAACACCAGTATAGCGAGCAACATCGCCATCAATTCCATCTACGGAAATAGGGTATTACCGGAGATGTGAAGAAGCGATGCAGCCAAACTTGCCACAGCGAAGGGGTCGATGCAGCACGACTTGCTGCAGGGAGGAAGTTGATGCCGAGAAGAGGTCGACGCAGTGCAGCAGACCGAACAACAGCGAGCAGTCGTGAAGGCGCTTCCCAAAAACCTTATTCGCTCTCTTCCGTACAGGATCTCAAGAGCGGAGGGTTTCGGAGACCTGCTCTCCCGTCGCTCGGTGCACGCCGAGGAACGGGACGGAGAAGACCTGGGCGGCGGCGCAGCGACGGGTGAGATAGATTAATTTTTCGGTGTGCCCGAACATGATCCGAAGAGAGCTGCGACAGGGCCCAGCGGGGAGCCTGAATTTATCGGACCATTCAAGCGCATGTCGTGTGCGCGCGCCCTTCGCCACGCCACGGCATGCCCGGCCCGGCGAGGCGAGCGAGCACGCGCGTGTGGTATTTCTCTTTCTCTCCTCACATTGCTTTGGAGAGGTGTGGAGCACCAACCCTTATAAAGTGGTCTCCCTTCACTTCCACTAGCAATTAATATGGGACTAAAGCTTTACTAACTCTTGCCATGCATGAGTGGACCTTTGGAATTTAATTGGAATTAATTTAGAACCACTTGGACCTAGCCCATTAATTCTAATAAAACATTCTTCAAGAAGTTTAGAGCAATATCCAAGATCGGTGGGCTCCTCTGAGGAGCACCACCGTCAGCAATGAAAATCTTAAGCTAGAACTACCTGGGACTAGGCAAGGCCTTAGCAGTTCGTGTGCTTTTGGATGTCCACAAGTAGGTAGTGGTGGAGGTGGTTTTCTTATCAGAGACGCATTTAAATAAAAGGAGGACGGGGAATGTACACTACTACAGAATGGTCTATCCGTGGCGCCATATCCGAGGCGGTTTAGAAAAACTACCACGAATAACGTATGTCGGAAGCGGTTAGCACGAGAAAACCGTCTCAGATAACGATTCCGGGAGCAACCGCCACGGATAACGACCATATCGGAGGCGGTTATAAATAAGCAACCGCCTCCAATATTATCCGAGGCGGTTAACTATTTATGACCGCCTCGTATATCGACGTTATCGGAGGTGGTTATATATTGGCAACCGCCTCGGATAAGTGAGTACATATCCGAGGCGGTTGCCGATATATAACCGCCTCGATTTAGTCGATATACGAGGCGGTTTTTTGGATTTAACCGCCTCCAATATGATTCACAGTATTTATTGCGCTGCGCGAGCAGACATACGACCATGTCTTAAATGTGGCGAAGTGCTGGCGATTTTTTGAGCGATTTGCTGTGGATTCTTCAGTGGAGAAGCTACATTTGGTAGAGAAGTTGGAGAAGAACTTCCTTGTTGATTAAGAAAGGTTGGTGTTTAGTTTTTGAGTCATTTGATCCAATAATTTTTGTTGATTGTGCTCTTTTCTTGAACATTAGTTGAGAAGATTCAATTATATGATAATAATTTGATCGATTGAGATGTTTGAGTTATTTGTATGTTTGAATGCATTTAAATTTGTTGGTTAGGTATGCAAATTATGAAACAATTCTATAATTTGTGGGTAAAAAGGAAAAGAAATGATGGAAATTTTTTGTGGCGTATTTAATTTTTATACGGAAGAAAAAGTGGTAATATGTTAGTTATACGTTAGTAAATGAAGAGAGTCGACGCGTATATGTTAGTTATATTAGCAACTAGTATGGCTATTTAGTTATAGTAGTTAGTTATGTTAGTAATTATTTGTACAATTCGATTATATATGTCAGTAATTAATGTGTTAAACTCATCTCACGAAGTCGGTGCACTTAATAAATTTAATTAAAATTTCAAATTTCCATATGCACGGCTTAGATGGATCGATCGTGGATGTACGGAGCTCGCACCACAGAGGCGTATAGAGATGGAGTGAGATCATTTATGGAAGCTACCGAGACGGACATGTTGAGACAGGGTAGAGGTGACACGTACTGTCCATGCCTAGACTGTGGTAACGTAAGGATTTTTGAGCTCCATCATATTGAGTACCACATCTTCAAGAGAGGTTTTACGGAAGGGTATTCAACTTGGACCAAGCACGGCGAAGATCAAGCCGTAGTATCGGATGATGATATTTTCGCCGATGATATAGCAACCGATATCCCAATTGATATCCCTTGTGATTCACAACATGAGATGTCCGATGATCCGGAGTCGATGCCTGAGCTGGAACAGATGTTGCGTGATTTCGAAGGGCACGAAACCGACAGAGAGTACCAGCAATTCGTAGGCTTGATGGGGGCATCGGAGAAACCGCTTTTCGCAGGATGCAAGGCTAAGTTCACTTTGTTATATGCCGTGCTTGAACTACTGAAGCTGAAGGCGAGCAACAGCTGGTCCGACAAGAGCTTCAACGCAGTTGTTGGGCCTTCTAAGTGACATGCTTCCGGAGGGGAATGAGTTACCCATCAACACGTACAGAGCGAAGAAGTTGCTTTGTCCCTTAGGACTGGAAGTTGAAAAGATACATGCATGTCGGAACGACTGTATGCTATACCGGAAAGAGTTTGCGAAGCTACATTCGTGCCCTGTGTGCAAGGCTTCTCGGTACAAGGGTAAAATTGGAGTAGAAGGAGCTGAGGAATTCGTCGAGGTGACGAAGGGGACTCCCGCGAAGGTTGCTTCGTACCTGCCTGTAATCCCGCGCCTGAAGCGTTTGTTTGCAAACCCGAAGGAAGCAAAACTTTTTCGCTGGCATGCGGACGAGCGGAAGACAACCGATGGAAAGCTGAGACACCCTGCCGATGCAATCCAGTGGAGGAACATCGATAGGAAGTATCCCCAATTCGGTGCGGAAACTAGGAACGTAAGGTTCGCGCTCAGTACGGACGGAATGAATCCATTTGGCAACATGAGCAGCCGACACAGCACCTGGCCCGTACTTCTCAGTATGTACAACCTACCTCCCTGGCTTTGTATGAAACGGAAGTACATTATGATGTCCACACTTATCGAAGGGCCTAAGCAACCTGGTAACGACATCGACGTGTATCTCCAACCGTTGATGGATGAGCTACAAACACTGTGGAACACAGGAGTGCACGTATGGGATGCGGACAAAAGAGAATACTTCACTCTGCGGGCCATGCTGTTCTGCACAATCCAAGACTTTCCCGCTCTCGGCAACACCTCCGGTCAGACGGTGAAAGGACACAAAGGCTGTGTCGTATGCATGGAGAATACCGTTAGCCTAAGTCTCAAGAATTACGGGAAAGTCGTGTACATGGGTCACCGGCGGTTCCTGCCTATAAGGCACCGTTACCGGAGGTGGAAGTCACAGTTCAACGGGAGAACGGAGAACGGTGCGAAACCAAGGCCATTAAGCGGTGCAGAGATATTCGAGAAGGTTAACGACGTGGATGTCGTGCTCGGAAAGGGTCGGAAAAAGAAGCCCGCTGATGAGTCGTCATACTGGAAGAAGCGATCTGTGTTATGGGACCTACCTTACTGGAAGGACCTAGAAGTCCGGCACTGCATCGACGTGATGCACATAGAGAAGAATGTTTGTGACAGCGTGTTGGGTCTACTGCTAAACATGAAGGACAAGACGAAGGATGGCGTCAAGGCCCGACTCGACATGGTTGATATGGGAATCAGGCCAGAGCTGGCGCCTGTACTTCTGCCTAACGGGAAGACATACATCCCCCCTGCCTGTTACACTTTATCGAAGGCAGAGAGAACCGAGTTTTGCAAGTTCTTGCATGGCGTGAAAGTTCCGTCCGGCTACTCAGCCAACATCAAGAGGCTCGTCTCGATGCAGGACCTGAAACTCATCGGCATGAAGTCTCATGACTGCCATGTTATGATGACACAGATGCTCCCAATTGCAATCAGGAATATCCTCCCTCCTAACGTCCGGGAATCAATCACCAAGCTGTGCTTCTTCTTCAACAAGATTTCTCAGAAGGTGATGGACGTCTTCGAGCTAGATGATCTGGAGTTAGCGGCGGCGGAGACTGTATGTCAGCTAGAGATGTATTTCCCCCCGTCTTTCTTCGATATAATGGTGCATCTCATCGTCCACATTGTGCACGAAATCAAGATGTGTGGCCCAGTCTTCCTTCGGAGCATGTACCCGTTCGAAAGATTCATGGGAATCTTGAAGCACTACGTGAGAAACAGGTATCGACCGGAGGGAAGTATTGTCGAAGGTTATGCTGCAGAAGAGGTTGTCGAGTTCTGTGTTGACTACATGGAGTCGAACCAACCGATTGGCGTGCCATGTTCTCGGCATGAAGGCAGGCTCGATGGTGTTGGGACTATCGGAAAGAAATCTATAACGGCGGACCAAGCAGGACACGCACTTGCCCATTTCACCGTGCTGCAACACACGACCGCCGTTGCCCCCTACATGGACGAGCACAGGGCAAAGTTAAGGCAAGAGCATCCAAATAGAACCGATGCGTGGAGGACGAGAGAGCATAACAAAGAATTCAACAAGTGGTTCAAGGAGCGTCTTCGTCTAGGTGCCTCTAGCGACATGCTTACCTGGTATGCGAAGGGCCCAACATTCGAAGTCGTCACTTGGCAAGGATACGACATTAATGGATACACGTTCTACACGAGAGATCAAGATAAGAAAAGCACATTTCAAAATAGTGGGGTCCGCATAGAGGCTTCTGATTTGAGCGGGAAACGGAGCTGGTACTATGGGTTCATCGAGGATATTTGGGAGCTGGACTACGTGTACTTCAAGTTCCCATTATTCCGGTGCCGTTGGGTCAATCTGCAATCTACGAAGGTCGATCTCCACGGCTTCATAACGGTTGACCTTGAACGTGTTGGATTCAAAGATGACCCATTCATCCTAGCCAATCAAGCTCACCAGGTGTTTTACGTGACCGATCCGGCGAAGAAGAATCTTCATATTGCACTACAAGGTAAAAGGAAGATTGTCGGAGTTCAGGGTGTGGTGGATGAGGATGAGTACAAGATCTTTGAAGATACACCTCCGATGCAACATAGCATTAGAGACGCGACGGCCGATGAACCTAATGAACCAGTCTACGTGCGTGAAGATCATCAAGAAGGGCTAGAGTTCGACGAGGAAATGCCTAGCAAGAAGAAAAGGAGGAGGAAGCGGAGGCAATGATATAATTTGAGAACTGGTGATGACACATGGTTGAAACATGCATGGAAGAATTAATTATATATGTTAGATGCTTCTCTTGATATGAATGCTTGAGTTCATATATATGTGGTTATACATATGTGTTTATATGCATGAGATGCTTGGGTATATATGTGTGATGTGTATATATGTGTGATGTGTACATATGAAAGGAGATGCAATGATATATGTGATGGTTGTGTGTACATATGTGATGTTTATACATATGTGATGTTTATATATATGTGGTTATACATATTATGAATGGAGATGCAAATGATATTTGTGATTTGTTGATGTTTGTCCACTGAGAGCTCAGAAAACAGATTGTGCACCTGCTGGAAAGAACATATAGGAGGCGGTTGGATAAGTTTAACCGCCTCCTTTATCCATATCGGAGGCGGTTAGACCGGGTAAAACGCCTTCGATTAGGTCTAATTGGAGGCGGTTGGGAAAAAGAAAGCGCCTCCTTTATATTTATCCGAGGCAGTTAGATCTAACCAACCGCCTCCGATATCTCACATATTGGAGGCGGTTGAATCGATTTAACCGCCTCCTTTATCCATATCCGAGGCGGTTAGATCGATTTAATCGCCTCCGATATCTCGCATATAAATCAAACCGGCGCCTCCTCCTGTCACGGACCCAGAATCCGCATATGA